>CM040242.1:241641922-241672878 GCA_022545495.1 Chrysanthemum lavandulifolium
CATCGCCTTTCTCTCCGACGACCGAGACACACCAAGTTGCCACAATCGATGACCAAATTAAAAAAAAAAAAAAAAAAAAAAAAATCGGTGAAATCTCACCGATATTCGATTTTATAAGCACGACCGATGTTATGACCGATTACCAACCGAGTTGACTGATGTCAACATCGGTCGAGCTTGTAAATTGTGGTGACCAACCGATTTGGAATTCTCGATTCGGACCACCTTAGAGTTTGGCCCCTAATAAAATGTTTGCTCCGTTCTGGTTGAAGTGAAAGACAAACAATGAGTTATATCCATCAATCGCTAACAATGAACATTACTTTTTGAGAAGATCTAAAATCTACTTCAAACATAAAAAAACCATCTACTATATACTATAGGTACCAAAAACATAAACGAAAAACAGCCTCAAAACAATTAGCGGCATTACGACATATAAACCTTAAAAGAAACACTTGAGCTTGATTGAACCTGCGACTAGGGACCAACATCTCCATCGATAATAAAAGATAGAGATACCTAAATTTGTAACACCGCGCGTGGACAAATGAGTTTCCATATGATAGTAAATACACATCACCATAAACTTGGGCATCACTAGCGAAATAAGTAGTGGGATCTAGAGGTGCACAAAGTCTGGGCCAAGTTGGGCTTGGACCGAGCCGAAAAAAGCCCGAGCTTTTATAGTTCAAAAAGCTCGAGCCTAAAAATCCCGGTCATGTTAGCGGAGCCATATTTGGCCTTTTCGGCCAAAATGGTCCGGACGAACTTAACGGCTCGATCCGTGCTTTATATATATATATATATATATATATATATATATATATATATATAGTGTAGGGTTATTTTGAGAACTAGAAAAATTCGAGAACTGGTATCAACCATTAGATTAATTGATCAATGGTCAAAATTGAATGTGGCATTTTTGTAAATAAAAAGAAAACAATATATATTTAATAAAAGGAAAAAGGGTATTGTTGTCATTGCATAAATGATATTATATTAAATATTTTCCCTGTGATTTAAACCACACACAAACACATATAAACACAATCATCACCTTCACCACCAACTTTCTCTCACCTCCCATACCCTAGCGGTGGACGGAAACCTCCCGCCTCCACCGACCACCTCACCTCACCGCCTACACCAAAACGTTCACCTCCATCTCCTCTTTCCAATCCACTACAACACGCGCCCAAAACACCCCTTTTGACTGTTCGTACTACCCCACGCGCCACCTCCCTTCCACCATAGCACCACCACCGTTTTGATATCTCGAAGGATAAAAGGTAGGGTCTAAATGTTGTAAGTTCTTTAATGTCTAAATCGTTTTCTAATTTAATATGTGTAGATCAGTTTTTTTTTTCGATCGATTTTTAAACTTTAGATCGATTTTTTTTCACTTAGATCTTCATTTTAAACTTTTGATCGATTTTTTTTTGACTTTCGATCTTAATTTTTTATCGAAAATGAAATATGGGTTTAGATCTATATGTTTGATTGACAATATGATGTTATGAATGCTTTGACACAAGTTGTTTATTCGATCGATTCTTTTGACTTTCGATCCTTTTTTTGGTTTTGGATCCGCTTTTTTTGGTTTAGGATTGGATCCGAAATGAAATATTGGATATGGTAGATGATAATTTATAGCGGAATGCAACTGGTTGCTGCTACTGCTCCACATCACACTTGGCCTGAGTAGTCGATTCATCTTTCACAGGGATGTACTATTTTGCTTTTCATATTTACAGTATGAAAAGTATAAACTATGAACTGTGATATAAGAAAAGAAATAAAAAAATGACGTAACGGTCAAGATTCTCTGTTATTATTGTAATTTGTTGTGTGATGAAAAAAAAAAGGAAACAGTATGCTAACTTGTGTGATGATGTACCTTTATATTATTATTGTAATTTGTTGTTACGCTTTTATTATGTTACTCAACTATCGTGTAATCTTAATCATTTTAAGGTTTTAGAAAGCGGTACTAGAATGCACATGTATTTACGTGATGAAATGAGAATTTGACAATGAATGCATATGTGTTTATATCTCGAACACGAGTGTTTGAAACGAATGCACATGTGTTTTCTGATTGTGAATTTTATATATATATATATATATATATATATATATATATATATATATATATATATATATATATATATATATATATATATATATATATATATGAGGATTTGGCATTAACGCCACCTCAACGACACCTAATTGTTTTCATGCCACCTAAGCATTTTGGTCCAACTAAGCAAGATTTTGTCCAACTAAGACTAATTTTTAATTTAATTAGAGTTTATTTAAATTTCGGATTTTAAATAATTATTTTTGTAAATTTCGGTTTTTAGAAATTATTTTGAAAACTATTTATAAAAATGACCCACGCAAGGATTGAACCCTATTATTTGGATAAATAACTTGTGTGTTCTGGCTTACTTGACAATGTTATTTTGATAATTATGTTGCGTATTATAATCATAAATGTTTATAATTATATTGGAATCCTATACTAAATACAATTTATCTACAAAAATTATATTAAGTAATTATCTTTTTTAAAACTTTTTATACATATGTTTTCCTTAAATATATATTTTTTCTTAATTCATTCATTATTAACAAAAAAATCATATGTATGTTTTCAAAAAAAAAAAAAACAAACCCTATTAGAACTCTCTGCATGAAGAAAACTAGGATCTGAGGAGCACACAATCAAATCTACGATTATGTTATGAGTTATGACATTTATTATAAATCTTTTTATTACTTTACTAAACAACTTTTTATGTTAAGGCCATTCATCTGTGCTTCCTGCAAAATCCCATGATCCTGAGACATCAGAAACAGAAACCCGCCAGCTTCAAGTGGTTATGGAACTCCTTTGTCCTGCTTTGAGTAACTTCTATCTCATGCGGATGAGTTCTGAAGGTATGTGGTTGTAATTTAAGTTTCAATCTTGATTTTGAAGATTGGTTTTCTAATCTATTTGTTTATAGGCTGAAACCAATTCCGGATTCTCTTATTTGCTCTTCACCAAATTTGTGCAGTCTCTACCTAAATTCCTAAAACCGTATTGATCAATTTCTTAGGAGAGTTGGATTTCTAAATGGTGGTCGGCTTAGGAGTTCGCACTTAGGTGTAGTGAGTATGATGTTTGGTCTTGAAATATTAGATTTGTTTTATTTTGAACTTTTTGAATGCTTATTTTTCTAAGAGGTTATGATATCAAGCTTTTGGTGGAATAGGTATAGATCAATGGCTGATTGCACCTGCCAATAGATCGACAAGGTGTATCGAATGGTGTTGAGTGTTGCAGCGGGATTGCTTGGGCCTTGCTTCCTTGGTACGGGTGCACGGATAATGGCGTTAGTTAGGACTTGGGGTATGTTATTATAGATTTATTCAAGATACAATTTACAACCGCATTCAAAAATCACAATTATGTTAATGCAAGTTTCGTATAACGTCATAGTGGATGGACATTACTACTTTTGAAATAAATGCTCATCTAGAAATAGAATGCAGGACGAATGCAGGAGCTGATGGCTCAACATGGTGGGGTAAGTCTTCAAATGCAAGTTTGCTTTAGGTGATATTATGCAAAGCCACAACCACGTAAGTTTGCTTTAAGTGTATACTACATTCATCTTATTATACTTGATAGTCTAACTGATTAATGCTTATTTTGATTACTTTATGCAGGAAGAGCAGTAGGTAACCGCCAACAGTCTTTGTTTTGTCCAAAAAATGCTCTAGGTTTGGCTGATAATTAGGGTCAAGAACTGATATCAGCAAAGAAAAGGTAATACAAACACTTATAGCATTTAAGCATGTTATCAGAGATGGCAGAGTAAACCATTTTGGTGATGGGTCAAAACATGTTTAGGTAAATTTAAGTAACTTTATTGGTATGTGTCAGATAGGGTTCACTTGAAAACGTTTGCACATTATTTTCTTCGAGTAGACAAAGATACTATAGTCCCTCATGGCACCAACATATGGACTGATGTTGTGTCAATGCAACGTTACAGAAATATGGTTATGGGAAATAATACGCGTGTTGAGATCATCGGGTTTCTCAACATATATCTCTACGATCCTTGGGTTCTACCAGGTAACTTTTCACAACTTTAGCTTTTGTTGCCAGTGAAAATATAAATTTCCATCATAGTATACGCTCACCGTCACGTGTGTTTCATACAAATGCTTTGATGTTATTCGGTTTATTTTGAGTGCTTTGTAAATGTTATATGTTGTGTTCTACTTGCAGACATGTCAAAGATTGGGGAAAGAGAGTGGTACTTTTTGTGCCTAGGAATAAAAAGCATGGAAATGGAGGAAGACCAACCGAACTACCAAAAGCGGGTTTTGGAAGGCAACCAGGTCAGATCGTAAGATTTTCTCTTTATCTGATACCAGTAAACATCTTGGGTTTAAAAGACTCTGGTGTTCTACAAGGGCAGAGCACCTGGAGGACACAAAACAGATTGGGTCATGAGTGAATACCGCTGCCTGATTCTTGCCCATTACCAAAGGTACATATCTTTTGTATATCGATAAGATATCTGCTTAGCCATTATTTAGGGGATGCTAGGATTGCTTTTGAAACTGCTATCTTACAAAATAACCAGATAAACACCGAAAATTCCAATCTCTCTTGAATCAGTAAGCAAGAGGCAATATTGATTTGTCTATAGAATAACTGTATATCTTTATTACGAGCAATAAAATTGTAAAAATACGAGCTAACAATAAGTGTAAATACTCGAATACACTTTGATACCTTTACATAGTCCATTATCTATCTTATACAGTTATACCTACTAGATACATTGTAACTTACAAGAATTGGTGTGCTTGACTGGCAGGATATAGTGTTGTGTAAAATATACAGAAAGGCAACCTCCATCAAGGTGCTGGAGCAAAGAGCAGCCATGGAAGAAGCACAACATCCACCATGATTCTGGACTTAATGCAAACTCTTTTAGCTCATGGTCCGAATTCTAAATAATCCAAAGTTTCTGACTGTTGATTTGTGCCACGTCCCTTGATTTATGTTTATTAGTGGTTAAATCTGTTCAAAGTTTTATCATGTTTAATTATAATTCTCTAGGCATATCCGTCAAGATCCACACTGGAAAGATCATTGCTCTTGCCGTCAAAAGCTCAGACACCATTTGAAACTTGAAAACCATGATCCAGAATATAGAAGGTATTTCTTCATACGAGAGCAGGCGCTGATGTTCAAGAATGTGGTTCTCGAGGACATCGATACCCTTTCCGAGTTTCACATAGTGAAGGAATCCACACTCTCACTTATCCGTACATCAAAGGGGTTCATGCAAATATTTATCAAGACTTTCACTGGAAAGACGATCTCTTTGGAAGTCAAACGCTTAGACACCATTGGCAATGTGAAAGCTAAGATCCAGGAAAAAGAAGGTACTCCTGCTGACCAGCAGTCGCTAAGCTTTGATGGAATTCTTCTGGAGGACAGCGGTACCATTGCTGACTTCAACATCAACAAGGAATCCATTATAACCCTTATGCTTAAGTCAACTTGATTGATGTCGATATTTACCAATTGGTTTTGAAGTCGATCCCCTATATGTGATTGATGGTCTCATAATTACTAAACTTTGTAGGAACTTAACATGAAACTTTCTGATATTGGGTTAGCAAGAAAATGTTCCAGTAGGAGATAACACACATGTTTCAACAAGGGTTGTGGGAACAAGTGGTTATGTTGCTCCAGAATATGTAGCCACGGGTAGAAAGGTATGGTTTTACTTTTCAACCTAATGATGTACGTATATCTTTCTTTGTTCTAATGAGGTTTGTAAGCTTTAATGATTTCCAGTGATGTACTTATATGCATATATATGATTATTGATTGAAAAAACTGAATATAAAAAAAAAGGTTTATAAGTAGTGCATCTGATTATCAGTTTTCTTGCAGCTTTAAGTTTTTTTGGATTAAGTTATACAATTTGCTCATGTTTTCCTTTGAATACATTTGACTAGATATGGTTCAAATGATATATAGTAACAGCTACATAATCGGAACAGAACTTAATTGATTGAATAAGTTTGTATAGTCCCATGGTTAGTAATTGATTTGTAATGTAAAAGTATAGGATTACATTTGCGTAGGTTGCATCAACGATTTTTAATCGTGGTAAGCTGTGCTTTAGTCTTTTTCTTTATCAGTTGTAGCATGATAATCACCTTTTCAGTCTGTCAATAAGTTGTTCTCCCAGCACCACCCCCAATAAGAACTGCAATAAGTTATGCAGCTTCAGTTGTTACTCCTTCAAAACCAATTCTCACTCTGCTGCGTCTTTACAAATGTGAGTATACATCCGATTATGATAACTTCAGTTTCATGATATTATTAAACTTTTTGTAACATAAATGTTGCTTATACTATCCAACATTATCAAAATCTATATTTTTGTTTGTTTTTTTAGGCACATTTGGCAGCAGATGCCCACTCAAGCTTTGATTTTTCCAAATACATCAATAGATCAATTGAAGAAGAATTTAAGGTGGTTGTGGGAATCAGGTGCCCCTTCTTGATCAGTATGTTCAATAACAAAATAAAAACATCAGTAGGTATTCAAAATATGACATCCTTTATCACCTTGACGGTTTTTCTTTTTATTTCAGTCCACCAATATGGTTAATTGCTGTAGCGTTCTTGCTATTAAATACTCATGGTGAGTGGATGTGTATGGACTTCTTTGACAGATTCTTAAACTAATGTTTCTTGGTTTTGGACAGGATTGTTTGTTTTTTTATGGTTACCCTTTGTCCCCTTGATTGTAAGTAAGAAGTAATTTGGAATTGATATATATCCCGGACCTAATTTTAATCTGAATATGTGGTTTATGAGATTATCCCACAAGGCCACATATTTATACCTTTGATTACGATTCTACAAGTTTTTAGTTGATTTACTACTGATACTTATACCATTGATCGAATACGCAGATTAAAAATCCAAGACAGAGGAAAGGTTATTAAGGGTGTACTGGTGGTTGAACCTGGTGACGACCTCTTCTGGTTTAACCGTCCTCGGTTTCTTTTATACCTCCTCAACTTATGCACAAAACAAGAGCATATAGCAAATGGACCATCACATGCAAGACCATGGCAGTCCCACTATGACAATTCACTTTCACTTCAACATATTTGTTGGTGATCTTAGCCTTTAGGTCACGGATGCTATGTTATATGCTTGCTTCTATGTCTATACCAACTGTTCATGAGTACCATCTAGCTCTCTCTCTCTCTATCTCTTACACTCTCATACACAGATGCATTCTTAGAACCATTTGCGTGTGATGCTCCCAAACAGGTAACTTTGTCCTTCTAGGACTGAAAGCTAATACAGTCTACACATAAAATATCCAATGCCAAAAGTCTGTGACTGATCCAGCGTCTTGAAGCAGCGATGGAGAGAAGAGTTTTGCAAGGTAAATATACTACTATTTCTAATGTTCTCCAAATACTATTTATCCTAAATGGGTAACTTTTTGTACGGGTCAAAATAGGTAACTTTTTGTACGGGTCGGTTTAGATTGACCCAAAATAGTATTTATCCAAAATGGGTAACTTTTAAAGCTGATTTCTTCCCGCGACTTTTGACCCTTTTGACATTCATCTTTACAGCTAATTTTTTTTACGGGTCAAAAATTGTCACCAATAGTAAAAATTTTTTTTTGGTAATTGGGTAACATAAACTCATAAAACCTCGTGATTGCAGCCTGCTTAGCTCAAAGTCCAAATCCAAGCCCGAAGATCGCAACTACTCTGGTCATATCTCACAATGGAGCGAGTATTGATTACCCCGGGTGCACGGATCTTGCATAAAAGAAGGCCATCACCGATGGAGCTGACATAACAAATGTCCAAAGATGGTGTCGCCTTTTGTCTAGACTCAGCTGATCTACTTGGGAAAACTAATGCAGCAATGGAATTTATGGATCGATCCACTTCAATCCCGGAAATACAACCAAAAAGTGGTGTTTTCACATTCGATGTGACATGGACTGATATCAAATCCGTCAAACGTAAGTAGTTTTACCCTCTTTGGCTATGACTGACTTGGATGCATAATCCATAACGCGTCCCGTTTCTCTTCAACTTATTTTCACTTGGTTGTAGCCTTGATTCAAAACCCGTTTCAGTCTGGCGGATTGCTACGAAATCCTAAAGCAAAGCATGCTGGAAAGTTTCTAACGTTACCGGAATTCTTAGAGCTAGCAAAGAAGAATGCATCAACTGTCAGTATTCTCATTGGAATCCAAGTAAGTTTCCAACAATCCCAGAATTTCTATCATCATTATAAAAGCTCCCGAAACCAAAAGCTACATTTCGCACCGAAAATAAAATGTTCAAGTTCCACGGAAAGTGTCTAATATCATTATTTATAATATCTTAGAATGCAGCATACCTAGCATCGAAGAAGGGCCTTGACATCATCGGCACGATCAATAATGCACTAAAGAAGGTGAATTTGGACCCCAAACAACAAGTTTTGATCCAATCAGACGACACATCTGTGTTAGCAAAGTTCAAGTTATCAGCACCAAGTTACCAAAGAGTTTTGCTGTTTACCAAACCGATTGCCGATGCACCAAAACCAGTTACTGATAATATCAAGAAGTATGCTGATGCGGTCAATGTGGTTAAGAAATCGATCGTTCAAGAGACCAAGATCTACTTTTCAACAGGATTGACGAAAGTTATTGATGAAATGCACGCTGCGAATATCTCAGTGTATGTTTCGGGATTCTCGACAGAGATGTTAACAGGTTTTTCTCTCAGTATTCACTCTTTTAATACCTGTCATCAATTGCCCATGTTTACTATTTTACAAATAGTAATTGAACATGCATAGGATAAGATAAATGGGACAAAATTGATATTGAAATTTTAATGCACTGATTCGTAAAAAATTTTATTCTGAAAAATGATAATGTGCTCATGACCTTTACTTTGTAGGGACGCATTGATCTATATAAACCGGTGAGCGTATTACTTGCGTTATATAAATAATTTCTTTATAGACATAATTTATATAAATAAGGAAATAGTTTCTTTAAATGCTCTATTACCTGGTTATACAAATGGAGAAAAAGGAAAGAAAATAAAGTAAGCTTTAAATTCACCTGATATTTACGACCATGTACATGTTTCTTATTTACGGTTGATCTTATATAGTGGTGTAGTTCTAATAATTAGGTTAATGAGGTGATGAAGTGGAAAAGGTAAATTTTATATGTCTATTCCCAGACTGTTGCTTCTCAACAAACAAAACAATTGATAACCAGCGTTGCAACATTCACAGTAAGCTGAAATTGTATTAACTTTTGGATGACAATATCTGAGCTTTCCTTTGCCACCTCAGTCCCTTCAATTCTTATCGACAGTCCAATATCCGCTTCTTTTTAGAGCTGGTACATCGTTTGTACCATCGCCTGTGACTGCAACCACATGAACTTTCTTTTCAAGTACTGAACCATTAGAAGCTTGTCAAAGGGAGATGATCTTGCCATCACTTTGATGCTGTCAACCTTTTCCATTCTCTCCTCATCTATGTAATTACGAAATATCTCACCTTCAATAGCTTCCTCTTTGCTTACCTGTTGACCAGCTTCAAGTATCCACATTATGTGGCTATGGCTTTTGCTGTGAAAATGTTGTCTCCGGTTATCATCTTAATTCCAACACCAGCTGACCTGCAAGCGTCAATAGCTTCCTTTGCCCATATAGTCTGCAAGACGATAACTTGAGTTCCTTTGGTGACTGAATTAAATAGCTACCATTTTATCGAGAGCATCCGAAGTTGTTTTTGCAGTACGGGCTGCTCTGATTTTATACATAGCTTCAATATATGTTCAACGGTTTGGAAGCTTCGATCTGCGAGGCTAACGGTTATATTGAGATGGTACATTTTTAATTGCATTTCAGCATTTTCCTCTTATTTATGGATACCATTATGATAATTTAGTATAAAGCTATGTTGGTGCAAGATAAACGGTATGCTTGAACTGAAGCTGTTAAGTGTTTTAATCTAACCTAGGGATGAGTTTAACATTCACGTGTATGAAAGCATTATTACATGATTAACTTAAACAATGAGATGATACTATGGTTGGTTAGGTGAAAAGGTATGGGCTCAAAATGGGTATGTTATTAATTTGTCGACCAAAGTTTATTTTTTAATACTAATCTGTGAGTTTTTGGATATACAAACAATGTACAAACCTTTAAAGAAGAACAAAATTAGTTGATTTTTTGAATATATTTAGGCATATTGTTCATTTCAGTTCTGACTGCAAGAGAAAGACATCTGGAACCAAAGGTTGAAAACTTCTATAGCAACACCAAGCTTTTGCAATATGTTGAGTTTGACCATTGACATTGTCGCTCACATGATGGCCTTCGAGATATTTAGGGTGACTGTGTGACCAACTGACCATTGACAATAAGTTGCCATCTCTTTTAATAGTAATGTACATGAAGAATACCACTCCCATGGTTGCAAAATCTGCAAACAACCAAGGAGCATTAATGCAGGTAAGCACATCCAAGTATCTAACAGCTATTTTCTATTGACCTTTGACCTGTTTTGCCCTGCCAGCTTAATATTCTATCTTTGATCCTTGGATCAATACCAATAGCTTTTTGTTTTTACAATTTACTTCCATAGTCTCTTTTCTTTATTTTATGGAAGAAATCTCAGTTCTCACATTAAGTGTGTCGGCACATCTTTCATGTCTAATGTTAACTTAAAAAGATCTTATTTTGACCCATTAGGGATAGATTATAACCCAAATCAAGCAAATAAGTAAGTAAAATGTCACCTCTGTGTCTAATGTTGAGTCAAATGGGGGCCTACAACATATGCTATTGTCATTCAAGTTATTCTTGCTAAAGATACTTTTAGCTTTGAATATTAGTTTAAGTTTTAGTAGTTAATAAAGCAAGTCAAATATTCTTTGCTACGTGGTACAGGTGCTGATCAGAAGAATCCAAAAGCTAGCTGACAAAATTACAGCCCTCCATAAGCTTGTCTCTCCTTTATGCAAGGTTAGGCTTTACACAAAGATTATCCTTTCTATTCTATGGGTACTACTCCCATGAAATGAATATTAAAGTGGGATAATTATCGCGTTACCTCAAGTACATGGAGAAGTTATCACTTGAATAACCTTGGTCTTAACAATCTTTCATTTTAATAGGGACAAATACCTCAAAGTAGACTTTAGTGGAAGTTCCTTCCTAAGCTGCAGTGAGAAGGAGATGGTGTTTCAAGTCCTAAAGATAAGCCATCAGGTGAAACTGAAGGATCGTGAGAAGGAACAGAAATGACACACAATGGCATATGCCTTTGCGATGACGGCTGCAGCTAAAGCAGCAATAGCGGCTGCAAATACAGCTGCAGAACTTGGTAGATTGGCCACAATGTTTGAGGACATGAATGTAATAACCCGAACTGCAACAGGTATCAAAATTCATTTTTTTATCACATACATCTGGTATATATATTGATATATTCTAAGTTCAATTCTTTCTTTAGAATGACTACAACCATGTGTCTATACGCCGGTACAACTTCTGTTGCTCATCTATTAACGACTATTTATAAATCATTAAACTAAGTATCTGTTGAATATGATGAATAAGTTTCATTATGCTTTTGTAGTTGCGTATATTCATATATATTAGTTAAAATAGAGGAGCTATGGAACACATTATAACGGGTGAAAATACTTTGGATTTTGTACTCTTTAGTCCAGCAAAGCTCATGGACCAGATCAAGTGAAGACCGGTTTTGGGGTTAAGTTTAGTGCCTTGGACTTGATAAAGTTTCAAACTTTTTACAATTAGAGGGTATAATAATTTGTTTCAGGGTTTGACCCGTGTTTGTCGTAGGTTCTATTCAAGTAAGATCCCTAGGTTTGAGAAAATAATAGACGATTACAATAGATTAGTTTGAGAGGTATTGCCGCTTGCTTACAGGTTGAGGAGGAACTAATTGCTTTATTTGACTAGAGCAATAAAGAAGTAAAATGCTAATTTTGGAAATTAAAATATCTAAAAAGATCTATTAAAATGACAAGATGAAACACTAAGCTTTATTTGAAGCCACTACTGCTGCTTTAGATGTATTTGCAGCCGCTACTGCAATGTGAATTACGCATAGCATTAGCACTTTCAAATAAAAAGCATTAGTAATTCCCAAGAATTCTATTAATTACTATATTTCTGAATTTTCTCTTTAGGTGTGTGATCCGAATTAGTTGACCACAAATGTTGGGATAGACCAAGTTATGATCGAGAAAAGACATCTTATACAAATGGACGATTGTAACCCCTGAGCGAAGTTGAAGCCGAAACTAATTAAACTTTCCCTCAAGTATGCTAAAAAAGAGTTGTTTACATTTGTGAACCAGCATATGAAGTTCGGATATGCTACAATTCAACCGTAGACAATTTAAATTTAATCGTAGACAATTCCCAGTTGCATTGTGTTTTGGAATGACTATTAACAAAAGTCAAGGACAACGGCCGGTTTTTTCTCACGGGCAACTGTACGTAGCCGTATCAAGGGTCAAAAGCAAAGCAGAAAAGGATTAAAGATTTTATGTTGTGATGAAGACGGGAAGTACGCAAAATCAACAACAAATGTTGTCTACAAAGAAGCTTTGTTTAGAATTTAAGTTAACTGTTATATCACTTTAATACATTTTCATTATCTACAACTTTACATACATAAATTCCATAATGTTATAAAAATTATATATGTTGTATTATTAACCATCCACGCAAACCATACAATTATTTATAATTCTTAAAAAAAAATTCAAAACCAAAGAAGCAATTGTTTTATAATATTGTTTGACAATTCTAAAAAATGTATTTCAGTTAACACAAAACAACAAACAAATAATTATAAATTAAATGCCGCCATCGGGTTAGTAACAAAAACTAATATATATATATATATATATATATTTTGTAATAATAATATAGTTATTATATATGAAAATATTGGATCAACATTTGTAAATACATTACTAAGAAATAACAAAACAAAGTTACAAATTATAAAGAATCACATTAATTGCACAATAAAAGCTCTCTAATAGTTTGGCGAGCTTTTTCGGGCTTTGGCGGGCTTTTCGGGCTTTTTCAGTGAACTTATCAAAGCCGGACTTTCCAGACTTTGGGGCTTAGCCGGCCATGCCAGTTTTGGTGGAAAGTATAAGGACCATCTAGGCTGTTGGGCGGATCGGGCGTGGCGGGACTGGTGAAAAATATAAAGACCATTCACGCTTGTTGGGCCAGATTGAGCTTCAGGTCGGGCTTTTCTGGGCTCTTCCGAGCCGGGCCCAAACTCGGCTCGGGCTTTAGCCATCTGTGCATTAGTTGACAACCTAGAGCTGAGTTCAAATCACACCTATGGTCCAACCAATTAGGTGGCAACCTTCCGGCCGTCCAACGACATATTAACGCTAGTCAAGATTCAAAAAAATTTAAAGATCCAATTAACAAATCTTATCATTCATTTTATTTTATTTTTAATCAAAATTTAAAACTCACATTCTATTTTTTTTTTCTTTTCTTAAAAATAAAATATTTTCGCAAACAAGAAATCGTTAATCGACAAAAAATGCACCATCGCGACAAAATCACGTGTGATTTCTCAAATCACATACGATTTCATAAATCACATGTGATTTTTCAAGCGTAAATTTCAACACTTGAAAAAAAATATATAAAAAAAAAAAAAAAAAATTGTTGAAAGTATATAGAAGTACCCTTTTATAAGCAAGTGATTTAATTTTCGTCGTAATGGTATAATTCTTTTCATGTAACGATTAACGATTTATGAGATATTTACTTAAAAAAAATGAGTTTCTTTTTTGTTTAATAAAAAAATGAGGGACTAGAACTTATTTATTAGATCTTTGAAGAATTAGAGATTTATATTAAATTTTCTCTGGGTAAAACAAATCTAAGGATCCACAACAAACTGAAATGTTGCAAAAAAATCAATTTGTTGCATGACATTGTAAAAAGTTAAGACATAAAACCTCAACATCGTTGTCTTTATCTTTGCTATTGTGTCACTGTTCGTATCATAGTTTGTTGCTGATATGCGATCATTTTCGTGTTCTTTGGGCCCGTTTGGTTTGCTGATGGTTTTAGGATTAGGATTTGAATTTGACTTGATTTGATTTATATATTATTTATTATATAAATAAATATAAAATTTAAAATTAAAATTTTATATTATAAAATTACAATAGAAAAAGAAATGTTTTGAAGTATGTGGTATATATGAAAAATGACCCACTCATACATAAAAGAAACATACAATCCCAATATTTTGAGAGGTTTTGTACAAAGCTAAAATTCTACTTTGATCCCTATCCCTGGGTCTCACATTAAAGAACCAAACAATATAATTTTACCATGATGCCAAACCCTTAAGACGGGCTCTTAATTTTGCCCATAAGACTACTAGCAACAATCCCACAAACAACCTCGCAAAGCGACAACTCACTC
Organism: Chrysanthemum lavandulifolium; assembly: GCA_022545495.1. Classification (NCBI taxonomy): domain Eukaryota; kingdom Viridiplantae; phylum Streptophyta; class Magnoliopsida; order Asterales; family Asteraceae; genus Chrysanthemum; species Chrysanthemum lavandulifolium. The sequence continues at coordinate 241,656,533 of CM040242.1, forward strand.
TCTTTTTTAAACAAAAAAAGTGATTTGCACACTTATCTTTTTTATTTACACACTCATTGTACAAGTTATTAAAGCTAAATGCAAATATAATACAGCTATCTAATGCGATACTTGAAATGTCTTAATAAAAAAAAATGTGCAAATCAATTCCTTTAACCAAATTGCTCATAGTAACTGCAATACCAACCAAATAATTTGGTCGATGAACATATGAGATGTGACAAGAGGATGACGCGTGGAAAAAAGAGACAACACGTGAACGCCACCCTTGTTACACCCATTTTGAAGTATAGATGAAAATATGCCTATATCAATCACACCAAAAATAATGTTCAGAAAAAGGATTACGATAAAAATACAAAAATATCAGCCAAGCATATCCATACTATACCCACAAAACGACGTATTAACAAAATAACGCCTCACCAAACGGTCCAAAACCCTAAATTTGATCATCAAAAACTGCATCTCAATCCATGCTTTTAGATGCAGGTCAACATAAAATTGAAGATATACAAATCAATATAACCATAACAATAGTCAATAACTAGTAAATAACCCTCATTAAAAACACTAATCTTGCATCAAAAGCCATGTAACCAAAACCTAAATAACATTTTTTTCAAAATGGTTAAACCATCAATCCATCAACATCATAGAAACTTAAACATCAAACTTAAAAACACATGTGAGCTACATTCAGATTGTCGTAACTTCCTATGTTATGAGGAGCAATGTTGCCTAAATGGCTAAATTAATGCAGCGACTACCATTGCATATAAGTGTCGTCTACCAGCGGTTAAAATGCACACAAATATAACTCGATACACAATGCCAACTTGCCAAGTACTAGTATTTCAAAATTGTGTTTTGACGTAGCTACAAGCAAAAAAGCACTTGCACTTTTGTTAACAGCAACAGTTTTGGTCATCTCTTTCATTGTATGTTAATGCAACCAACTACCGAAAACATCCCTACCCTTCCAATTGACGAAATCAAACCCATGATAAACACTGTTCAAAATTAACTGTGAGTAAACAAGATGTATACTAGTAAACAAGAATATGTATCTTTTGAAGATTGATGAAAGAGGTTTTAAAGATGTATAAATCATTGTTAACCCAAACACTACCATATTTTCACATTCTGGCCTATTTTGAAATGTTGAAGACACATGCCTAATTCAATTGCATCATAGTATATTTCTTTTATAAAGGATTCAAAGCAATCGCCTATATCCATTACAACAGAAATATCATAGCAACGATATCCATGCTAAACATACAAAACGACAAATTAACAAGAAAACAAATATCCACCTCACCAAACAGTCCAAACCCTAGATTTGATCTTCATCAAAATTTATCCCAAACAAACTTTTAGATCCAATTTACCATCAACATGATAAAAATAACAAGTTAATAAAACCAAATTACCATATCATATAGAAGCTAATAACAATCTTCAAAATGGTGAAACCATTAATCCATACCATCATAACATTCATTAAAAACATAAAAACTAAAATTAAGCTTAAAAACACATAGTGAAAGTGTGGAAAAACACACACTTTATCAGCAGCAGATCTTGAAAGTAAAGGAAAACAATCTAACGGCCGCCACCATTAGTAGGACACTCCCTAGCAAAATGCCCATCTTCACCACAGTTGTAGCAGCCTCCACCGCCGCCACCTCCACCACGTCCACCGCCGCCACGCCCACCACCACCATAACCACCGCCGCCGCCTCCATAACCACCACCACCCTGAGTACAATCCCTAGCCATGTGACCACTCTCACCACACTTGAAACACCCACCACCTCCGCCGCCTCCACGGCCGCCACCGCCGCCATAACCGCCTCCACCTCCTCCATACCTGTCACCACCTCCTCCATACCTGTCACCACCTCCGCCGCCTCCATACCTTCCACCACCGCCGCCTCCACCATAACCGCCGCCGCCTCCGCCATAACGATCACCACCGCCGCCTCCTCCGCCGCCACGGGTGCTGCCAACAACGTTGGCACCATCAGGACCAGTGACGTCAGCAGCTTTGCTCCGACCATCAGATCCAGTCTCAACAAGATACTCAACAGTCTCACCATCACCTAGACTTCTAAAGCCATCAGTTTTAATGGAAGACTGATGAACAAAGAGATCTTCAGTTCCATCGTCTGGAGTTATAAATCCAAACCCTTTTGTGTCATTAAACCACTTCACCGTCCCTGTCTTCCTCTCCTCACCCATTTTTTTTTTTGTTTTGTTAAAAAGATAAAAAGAAACCTCCAACTTTTGGAGGAGGATGTAAGATGAAAACCCTAGATGAAAATCAGAGTGGTGTGGGCTTTATATAAAGGAAAGGTGGAAAGACGGTTTTGACCTTGTTGGGAATATAGTAGTGGGTTGTAGGTCATCTTAAAGTTATCTAACGGCTGGTTTTTATCCAACTTTGGAATAGGGGAATTTGGAAAATATTAGGCTATATGGCAATGTAGTCACCCACTAACCTTACACTTCAAATTACATCGTGCTTACGACGAAGCTAGTTCGTCGTGCTCACACATCGCCTTCTTTCTCCGACGACCGACGACGCACCTAATTCTTGCGATGGTTCACGATAATTTTTTCATCCTTTCATCACAAAACAAACACACACAACTCGGTTGTGTCTCAACCGAGTTGAGCTTCCTTCTCTCCCCAACCGATGTCAACCGACGACTCCACAGAGGGACAACCTTGCTCGACCGAGTCTTCCAACCGACCCCAACCCCTCCCATTGTGCATAGCCTCACAGTTCTGCACCACGTCAGTTTTTTTTTTTTTTCACTTTCACTCATTTTTTTTTTTTTGGACAAGGTTACTTTATCATCACTTTTCATTAAAATACATATTTTATAAAAATATATCTCACTAAAGATCTCACATACACTCACAAACCAAATAAATAATTATAAAATTTATAAAGTGAACGACTCACCTTAGGGGTGTCCATGGTACTGGAACCGTCCCGAACCGGAACCGGAGCCGAAAGAACCGAGAACCGAAAAAAAGGAAAAAGTGGAACCAAGAACCGTCCCAAATTTTTCGGTTCGGTTTGATCGGTACTTTCGGTTCCTATGACGAATTTCGGTAATTCCCATGAGTACCAAAGTGTTAAAAAAATATGTTTGGATGGATGTGAAATTATGGTACTCGGTTCGTAGAACTTCGAAAGAAGTTGAGAGCCTTAATAATATTCCACAACTTGACTTACAAACAAACAAAAAAACATACATCCGATAATAACAAAATCATTATCCATGAAAATAATTTCAAACTCATTGAGAATATTATATATCAATCATGGTGACTAGCTTATAATAACTTAAATGGTGACAATATATCATGCAGTGACGCCATAATCGTTAATTGTTTCTCGGCTTTTATCATTATATTTAATGAACAATAAATACCAATATTTAATTACAATTTCTTGTTAGTTGTTACTGAGCAACACATAATTGTTCAATATGCGTCTATGCGCATACTCGATATTTCAATTTAGAAAAACTTACTTTCATATTAACCAATGATGTTTGAATCTTTGAATGGAATCAATAGATTAAAGGTTAAGGTTTATGGGTTTTTAGGTTTAGGTAGGGTTTTTTTCTATTTTCTTAAAAGGCCGCATACTTGCATGTACACAATATCCGAAACAAACTATATAAAATTACATATTTTCATAAAAGTCGGTTCTTTCGGGAAAGTACCGGAACCGGATGGTTCCGACCCGAACCGTCCCGAGAACCGAAATTTTGGAATTTTAGAAACCAAGAACCGTACCATGGTTCTAATATACGGTCCCATTCCCGGTTGGTACCGGTACGGTTCCTCGGTTCTTTTGGTTCCTCGGTTTTTTTGGACACCCCTAACTCACCTTACTATCTCTCGATTTATGCACCTCGCGAGTGAGTAGGGATAGTTGGCATGGGATTCACGTGTGGGTGGTAGCATAAGGTGAGTGAATACCACTCCTTGACGACTAGCCTTAGTATATATCTAACCCACCATTTAATACGACACCGTTGCGTTGTGATAGCAATACCCGCCAATTGGTGGCAACCTTCAGGCCGCCCAACGACCTATTAACGCTAATCAAGATTCAAAATTCTTTAAAGATCCAATTAACAAATCTTGCTCATTCATTTTATTCTATTTTTAATCAAAATTTTAAAAGTTGCTTTTTTTTCTTAAAAATAAAATATCTTGCAAACAGTAAATCGTTAATCGACAAAAAAATACACCATCGCGACGAAAATCACGTGTGATTTCTCAAATCACATATGATTTTATAAATCACATGTGATTTTTTCAAGCGTAAATTTTAACCTTACAAGAAAAGTAAAAAAAATCATTGAAAGTATATAGAAGTACCCTTTTATAAACAGGTGATTTACTTTTCGTCGTGATGGTATAATTCTTTTTGGTAAACGAAACGATTTATGTATTTACTTCTTAAAAAATTGAGTTTTTTTTTTTTTTTTTTTTTTTTTTTTTTTTAATAAAAATGAGCGACTAGAATTTATTTATTAGATCTTTGAAGAATTAGAGATTTATATTAATTTTTTCAACAAGTAAAACAAATCTAAGGATCCACAACGAACTTAAATGTTGCAAAAAAATTCACTTTGTTGCATGACATTGTAAAAAGTTAAGACATAAAACCTCAACATCGTTGTCGTTTTCTTTGCTATTGTGTCATTTTTCGTATCCTAGTTTGTTGCTGATATGATCATTTTCCGTTCTTAGTTTTGCCCATAAGACAACAATCACACAAACAACCCCGCTGACAACTCACTTTCTCTTTTTAAACAAAAAAGTGATTTGCACAATTCTTTTTTATTTTACACACTCATTGTACAAGTTATTAAAACAAATTATTAAAGCTAGATTTAAATATAATACAACCGCCTAATGCGACATCGAACTATCTTAAATATATATATATATATATATATATATATATATATATATATATATATATATATATATATATATATATATATATATATATATATATATATATATATATATATATATATATATATTGCAAATCAATTCCCTTAACCAAATGCTCATAGTAACTGCAATACCAACCAAATAGTTTGGTCCATGAACATATGAGATGTGACAAGAGGATGACGCGTGGAAAAAAGAGACGGCACGTGAACACCACCCTCGTTACACCCATTCTAACATACTTTCACAAATCAAACCCCACCCATTTTGAAGTATAGATGAAATATGCCTATATAAATCACACCAAAAATCATGTTCAGAAAAGGATTACAATAAAAAATACAAAAATATCAGCCAAGCATATCCATACTATACTATACCCACAAAACGACGTATTAACAAAAGAACATACACCTCACCAAACGGTACAAAACCCTAAATTTGATAATCAAAAACTGCATCTATATCCATGCTTTTAGATGCAGATCAACATAAAATTGAAGATATACAAACCAATATAAAACCATAACAATAGTCAATAACTAGTAAATAACCATCATTAAAAACACTAATCTTGCACCAAAAGCCATGTAACCAAAACCTAAATAACATTTTTTTTCAAAATGGTTAAACCATCAATCCATCAACATCATAGAAACTTAAAAACACATAGTGAAAGTGTGTGAAAACACACACATACTTTATCAGTAGCGATCTTGAAAGCAAAGTAAAACCATCTAACGGCCGCCACCATTAGTAGGACACTCCCAACAAAATGCCCATCTTCACCACAGTTAGCGGCCGCCTCCGCCGCCACCTCCACCACGCCCACCGCCGCCACGCCCACCACCGCCATAACCACCGCCGCCTCCATAACCACCACCACCCCGAGTACAATCCCAGCCATGCGACCACTCACCACACTTGAAACACCTACCACCTCCGCCGCCACCACCATAGCCACCACCGCCGCCATAACCACCACCACCTCCTCCATACCTTCCACCGCCGCCTCCTCCATAACCGCCTCCGCCGCCATAACGATCACCGCCGCCTCCGCTGCATGCCGGTGTCGCCAACAACGTTGGCACCATCGAGACCAAAGGACGCCAAGAACTTTGCTCCAACCATCGATCCGGCCTCAAAGCTACCAAATTTCACCAAATGATCAAGGCAGCTAATTTATGCTAAATTAAGTCTAACTTAACTAATTAACAGTACTCTTGATTACTAAATAAGCTTAAACTAGATTTGAGCTTATGGGATTAATAATGCTTAACAGGTTTATAAGGGGGCTACTTTAAGCTAATGAATAAGCTATCCTAATAAGCTAAATGGGAAAAGCAGAATTGGGACCTAGAGATCACCTAGCGTATCACACATGGACCAAAACTCGTCCTAACGAGCTGAATTGAACTGCAGTAAAGGTCAGCAAGTTACTCAATTCACTACTTATTACAGTTTAGGTATGAGCAGGCAAATCGCCTCTAAAGGCGAGCCGAGAGAGCTTTAGAGACTTGAGACAATTCAACAAAAAGCGATTTCGGTTTAAGACCAATGAACTAGGAAATCCCAAAGTCTCCTTGAATTTGAACCGAATTGAGTACATGAGACATCAACAAAGTTTTGCAAAAACCTCGTTTTTACTTTTTGACTTTTGAAGACAAAATGGATTTTGACTTTTATGAGTTTCGAGCTTATGATTCTTACTAATAGTGATGTTTAATGATGAAATAAACTTAATGCAAGCTATCTCTACTATTTCTAAACCTATATGCAAGATATGGGATCACGATTCAAGCAAAACTTAAATGGGATCATATAGTAAGTGATTTTGACTATTGTGGACATGCAGATGCAAACTAAGGATTGATTTGAGTCAAATAAACCTATAAAAGCTTAAACCAACTCAACTTAGACAACACACAACCTTAAACTTCAGTACTCCGTCTTTGAACCAAACATACCTTATTTATTTAATATGCAATAAAACACAATCTTAGTCCTACTTCTACTTATGCGGGAGTGAGACAAAGGTTAAGCTACAATCCTAGAGCTAAACTAAGATCAATTCAAATGCATTAACAAGATTAAGCATGAATGTAAACATGAATGCATAAATGGCGGTTTAAAGTAAGATGGAAATCAAACTCATGAAGTCCAATCAAAAGTAAGCTTACAATGTAACCAATACTAAACTAAGCTAAGCTAATCAAATCCAAATATAACAGCCCATCAGCTCGCATCACCCAATTTCATGTTTAAACCCAAATCGAACAGTGATTGACTTTTGTTGACCTGAATTGATTTTAGAGTAGAATCGAGTATGTAACCAAACTAAACCCACAATAAGCTATATTGAGCTTATGTAAGCTTAATCAAACAGGGAATAAAGCTTAATGAAGCTTTGAAACTGATTTAGACATATTTTTATTTTTCAAGTATTTTCTAGATTTTTTTGTGATTTTTTATTATTGACTAAAACTAGTTTTTAATGGTACCGAGTTTATAAAACTTAGTAATAAGCTAATATGAGCTTGTAAAAACTATAAACACTATCTATAACAATCTTTAACTAATATGATAATTTAGAGGTAAAATGAAAAATTCGATTTTCTTATGAGAGATCACTTGAAATTAAACTTAAATAAGATTCACATTACACTAAGAATACTGGTTACAACCTTTTTAAACCAAAAATACAAATGAAAACTAAAATTACATTAAGTCGACATGTTTAAACCAAGCTACTACTACTACTTTTAACCTCCGACTTTCTTTTTCCTTTTATTGACATCCAAAAGCTTCTTGCCGACCTCGATTAAATCCCACCATTAGATAGGCCTTGATATCATCTTCATCGTACACTTGGCATTTTGGCGGAAAATTGTTTTAGTGTGTTAATTGCATTTAATGCAATTTGGTGTACAAAAGTGGAGGGTTGGTACACATACCGTGAAAATAGCTAGGTGAGGTGGAAAGTGGTGTAGAAACCAAGCGGTTTGGTTTCTGAGGGAGAAGTGGGGAGAAGCACTGAGTACATGGCGGTTTTATATTTAAAAGCGGGTTTGGGCTTTGGATGGGCTTTTGTTTTGGGTTTGAATTAATAAAAGGGTCCGGTTTGGTTTATTTAATACACAAGGACCACTTATGTAATTTGCAAAGTTAAGGGGTTAAAGCGCCATCTTTCAAAGGTTATTCCAAGGGTTTTTCTTGCCAAGTTCGAATAGTACAAGGCTAATTTTGATTATTTTCCATTTTTTTAATACCTAGGGACTAGTTTTGCCATTTTTCAAACTTGAGGGACCAATATTGTAATTTCTTCAATCTTTTCTCCCAAGGACCAATTGTGACAAGTTGTGAAACCCAAGGACCATTGTTGACTTTTCTTCCATTTTAAACCTTGAAGGACTATTTATGTAATTTTTTCAAAGTGAGGGACTAAACTTGCCATTTTGCAAAATTGAATTTCATGGGTAAAATTTGTCATTTCATGATTCTGAGGGACTATTGTTGATTTTTCTTCAAAATATTTTATCTAGGGACCATTTCCTGACAATCCTGGAAAGTTCGGGGACTAAAGCCGCCAATTTTGTAAACTTTGTTGTTTTCATGAGTTTTAATCCTTTTTCATTTGTAACATAAAAACACATTTTCATGATATTTGTAATATTTATATAGTCATTTCATGTGTTTTTGTGGGTTTAAACAAGGTAAAATATATGTGTTTTAGACACATATCAAAGATACTCAACAGCCTCACCATCACCTAGACTTCTAAAGCCATGAGTTTTAATGGAAGACCGATGAACAAAGAGATCTTCACTTCCATCGTCGGCATGTTATAAATCCAAACCCTTTGTGTCATTAAACCACTTCATTGTCCCTGCTTTTCTCCTCCTGTATTTTTTTTGTTTTGTTAAAAGAAAAGAAGAAACCTCCAACTTTTGGAGGAGGATGTAAGATGAAAACCCTAGATGAAAATCCAGTGGTGTGGGCTTTATATAAAGGAAAGGTGGAAAACGGTTTTGACCTTGTTGGGAATATCGTAGCGGGTTGTAGACTTGTAGGTCATCTTGAAGTTATCTAACGGTTGGTATTTATCCAACTTTGGAATAGTGGAATTTGGAAAATTCTAAGCTAGATAACAAAGTAGTCACCCACTCATCTTACATTTCAGACTCACGCATTCATTTCTCTCATCTCACTTTCACTCACTTTTTGTAAACAAAGTTATTCTATCATGAGCTTTCATTAAAATACCCACTTTGTAAAAATATATCCCACTAAATATCTCACATACACTCACAACCAAATAAATAATTATAAAACTTATAAGTGAGCGGCTCACCTTGCTCTCTCTCGATTTGTGCACCTCACGAGTGAGTGGGAATAGTTGGCATGGGAGTTGCCACGTGGGTGGTAGCATAAGGTGAGTGGATACCACTCCTTGCCGACTAGCCTTAGTATATATATAACCCATACATTTAACACTGAAGCCGTTGTGTGATAGCTTCACCCGCCTTTTTTCTTGGGCTGATGTCTTTTGTCGACCGAGTCAGCCCTCATTGTCATGGGTTGTCTTTTTTCCCCTCTTTTCTTCTTTTTTTTTTTTACATTTGTTTGCTTTCTAGCGTAGATAAACACGAAACGATGTCACATTTATCTGGAACGCGTCGGTTCAGTATCGTTGGTGCTATCTTCGAGGTTTGCTATATGGCTTAGATCTTCTTTGGGTATTCGTTGCATGTGTTTGATTGTTTAAGTCCCATATACAAAGCGCATGTTGTTGTTTATGCAGGGGTTATTGTACTTTCACTTTTTTCAATGTAAGTTCTGTTAATTTGTTCTTTGCTACTACCATTTGTTTGTTAATTTATATATGTGTTCTTGTTTGTTGGTTTTTCGTTTTCGCGGCTTTTGCCTTTATATGCATGCTATAACTAACTTATGTTTGTACATTCGTCGCCCTTTAGTTGTTGCTTTTTACCCTAGAAATATATATTTAGCCACGTTAGTTATGCGACCAAAAACCCCATTACCGTAAATTAACTTTGTTAACAAGGCACCTTGATTCGACCTTGAATGATTGTGACTTTGATTTTCCATGCGTGTCGTTGGGAGTTAGTGCGGGACAAGCGGATGGGTACGATGCTGACATCTGAGTTTAGCTACTATTGCCGACATACGTCTATGGTTGAACTCATTGGTAGCGCTATTGGTTGAGATGGTGTTCGCGATGATGGATTCTAGACATTTGAGGATACTAGTGACTCGCAGGGTTAGTGACAAAGGGAAAGAGGCCTTTGTCTAAGGTTTACACTAGTGCTGCATCGTCTCGCCTGGACGGTGTGTTAGGCGGTGTCGGCCATCGAACAGCATTGGTCATTACTTGAACCACATCTTGGGCCAGATAACGTTTCTTAGCGCTTCACCCATTACAATGACCGCTCAAGACAACCAAATAGTGGAAGTGAAAGATAGATGACATTTACCCGCAATCAACGATGAGATCTACTTGATCTCATCGGTGATCAAGGTAGATCGCTTTGTGTTTTCTTATATTATTATCATCATACAGACAAACTTATTAATTATATGCTCATACCTTTGTATTGTGGGTTACACGTTTTAGCATAGCGGGTTGTTAGAAGATACGATTATGCACTCGAACAAAGATTCGAGGCTACTTTTCGATCATGGTGGTCGTGTGTTGCCATTACATGCAAGTAAGTTACGTATGCTCTTTTATTATATTTGTTGGTAGACATTTTGATGTCGACTTTCAGGTCTTCAATCCGAGGATTTGTAAATGGGTTCGCTAATGTTTGATATTGCGGTGGTCGCTTTGAGATGCAGAGCACAGGTGCCAAAATGTTTCAAGACGATTGGTTGTTGTAAGATGCAATTATACGCTTCGCACAAGATTCGAAAGCGATTACAATTTTGTTGAACATCCGTCACCGCTTCGTGTTGCTACATCTGGGGTGCGTCTGGGTGGTCGGCGATCGTCATGTGAATGAACAAGTTGGGGACATGAGAGAGGTGATGGTCACACAATACTCACGCCGCAACCCCACCGGACGAATAATTGTACCAAAGCGGATCCTTATGATGAGCACTCCCGACATCGGTGTTTTTAGAGGTTTAATACATTTATTCTATTTTCGTACCTTACCCTTTTGACACTCTTGCTTTATGTATCTAATATGCAGCGACCGCTATTGATCCAAGCACTTTTAGATCTCTACAGAAGCGATCGATCTCCGCACGCGTCGTGGTGAGTAAAATTTGTTCTATTATAGTGCCTCATATTTGTTGTCGTATTCGTACTTTTTACGGATGCTTATTAATGTTACAAGCCATCGATCGCTTTTAATAATGTTGTCAGCTCGATGATTGTATAATAAATCATGCGACCATGCCTCTCATATGGTGATCGAAGGTACGAGGTGTTGTGCTTACGCCCAAACTTGTAGCCAATCGCAATAAGAAATAGGAAACACTTCGTTAGTGATTGCTTGAGGTTGGACCTACGAACCACCTCCGGCGTCTTGGTAAGTATGTTATGTAATGGTAAGTGTTAAAAGTGTTAAATGTAGTGTTGAATGAACATACCATCAAGAATGACTCATCCAAACTATTTATAGGGAGAAAAATAGGCTTGGAGAGTGTTTGCACATGTTTCGAGAGAGATCATGGGCGTCCCATGATTTATTGTAATTGATGTGCTTGTGAAACGATTAAGGTCGCAGAAAACCTCCTTTTTCGAGCAAGTTTTTCGACCTCCTAGGAAGTGAACCTAATCGTTGTAGTGTAGTATGGAGTAAGCCTCGGGGATTGATATCGTTTCTCAGGGGAATAGTAATGCTAGTAAGAATGCGAGGTCGACGAGAATAGTAATGCTCTTGATAAGCGCTTTAATGTTGTTACACACTACATGAGGAGAAAACCCAGACAGTTTACTATGGCCTCTCATCCTAGTATTCCTACGGCACCCTAGGAGTAAATGGGCCCTTTGGCATAATGGAAGGGATACCACTACTTTGTCTAGCTTAGATGCGATGCAGGCGGTGGTAACATCACTAAGACCCCAACCATGGCAAAAGTGGAAGTTTCTAGTCCTACCAGACTGGATACAGCTGGCACGGAATCCCAAGCCAATTGGAAAATATGGGCGGCTTCGATAATCCTCCTAGTCCAACTAGGGAGAAAAGCGAGTCTTTGCCTTATGGTTTTCCTCCCGAAGGTAAACACATCCGGAAGTCTTTGAGGCGCCAATCACTTCATAAATCGACTGACTACATGTACATGATTCTAATGTACCAAAGTAGGGGCTTTGGAGAAAGATTTGAAGGAAACAAAGAGGTCTGTATACCAAAGTCTACTCTACTCGGGTCTAAAATGTGAAAGCTGAAATCGAAGGTTAAAGCTCTGCAAGCTCGAGTAAAGGCCAACATTGTGGATTCTACGGTTCAAATGATCCACCGAAGATATTGGGGAATTTCACAAACAGGGAGGAAAATGAGTGCATAGACTCGGGGAGGACTTTACGCTTTGAAAGTGGGAATCAAGATCAAGACATGGGAGATTATGTGCAAGAAATGTAACCGGTGATATTGAAGAGGTTGATCTTGAAGCTCGAATAAAAGTTATAAAAGAACAAGAGGATGTTGTTGATATCGCTACCATTACAAAGAAAGTAGTGGCTAAGGTTCACAGACAAAGTGCTAGAGTTGATAAAGGAGTAGGAAATCAAGATGAAAAGGAGTAGGAAATTTGGGTAGAATTGAAAGATTATTTGAGCTGAGATCCTTATGACATTATGGAGTCAAGATGCAGGTTCCGGGGAACTACATGGATGTTTTATAGCTCATCGGGTGTACATCATGTCTACACAAGTATTCATGATTGGTTTATGCACGTGGAAAGGAGTATCCGCTCGGAATGATGACTAACGATAGTGTTGTTATCTTCAAGGTTGACATCAAGAGGATAATGAAATGGTAAGAGATTCGGTGAACAAGATCTTCATTCAAGCCACAAAGACCAAGCAAACCAAGGAAGTAGATGTTTGCAAAATTCCCAACAATATGAAGAAAGCGATGTATTCAAGAACTTCTCGATTTGCAAATGAATTCACAAGTTTAGTGGGAGGATTGTTAGGAATTTAGCAAAGACAGTTTATCTTCTTTAAGGTTAATGGTTAATCTTGCTAGCGCGTTAGACTGATCGAAAAATATAACTAACAATCTTGTTGGGATATAGAAAGTCAAAGTGCTAAAGTATTAAAGCTTGAAGAGTCAAAGTCTTGAAGAAGTCAAAGTCTTTGCTAATGTATAAAGTCAGCACTTCGATTCATCATCAGTATCGCATGCTTAAAGGATCGATATACAAAATCGTTAAGGATTATCTTGTAATTCTGTAATGTTCTAAGATTAGTATAGTATTACTTTGTCGCATAAGGTTTGTAATTGTAAACACTCAGGTTATCCTTAAGCCTATAAAAGGACCCCAGATTGGTATTAGAGATCACAGATATACGTGCAATATTAGAGTTTTTAGAGAATACGATATTAGAGTTTTAGACTTGTTAAAGAATCTATATAACAAGCAGTGTTCTAAGTATTAATAAAATCGTTGAAGTTAAAGATTAATTCTTCTTAGCTTTGTTAAGTAAATTCCGCATACTTATATAGAGATAGTTCGGTGTTTCATTGTTAATAACTTAGGATTTATCAGAGGTTATTAAACCATCAACAAACTTATAAGTTAGTTTGGTTGTGAGTATATCGATCCAACAAGTGGTATCGAGCTTGTGTGGAAACTCCGACCAAGAAGAAACCCTTAAAACCTAGTTAACAACAAACCCTAAAGATGTCGATCAAGTCAGCACTACCACCATCCATTACCTCACTCGTAATACCAATCATCGGGAAGGAGAGTATGATCTATGGAGTACGGAAGATGAGGCGTTACATACTAATACGAACGATGCCTTTGTGGAATGTAATTGTCAATGGCAAGTGAAGTTATTCCGCAATCCCATAGATGTTCCTGGACAACCTAAACCACCTAAAGGTCGTTCTTGCCCGTGACTACAATAAGGAATCAAGAAAAGGCTCTCAACATCCTATTGTCTCGCTATACCGATGGTCACCTACTCAAGTTTTATGATGCTAAGGATGCTAAACAACTATGGGTTGCTCTCAAGAGGTTGTTCGGAGGTAATGATGCCTCCAAGATGCATGCATGTGATCTGTTGAAGCAGGTTTGAAACTTTCACTATTGGTGAAAGAAGGTCTTGATGTTGCCTATGGCGTGTTCCAAAATCTCCTCAGATGCTAGAGTTATACAAAGAAGAGGTATCATTGAAGATGCTAATCAAGTTCTTAAGGAGTTTGCCATCGACATGGCATGTGATTGCTACTATGATCGTGAGGACAACCCGGTTTGGACACTATGGACTTTGATGATCTCTACAACCATCGAAGGTGTGTGAGCATGAGATGAATGGCCAAACAAGTTCAAAGTCTCTGAAGATAGCTTTTGTGTCTTTTTGAGCAGAGAGGTGATCTTCACTAAAAGTCTTGCTTACCCTACTCAAAGTATTGTTTCAGCAATCGTATATCTCGCTTCATTCTATCACAACCATGACCAACCCCACATCATCACCAACAAGCACCATCCATTCTCGATGAAGTTTTATGCTCATTATTTGCTCGCCAAGCTACTTTACATTACCTATGAAGAGGATTTGTCACAAATTAAAGAAGATGCACTGAAGAAATTGATGGGTGGCGGTGTTGCTATGATCACCGCAAGGATCAAGAAGTTCATGAAGAAAATGTAGAGGTAGCATTGACTTCAAGCTAGCGGTGGTATAACTTATGACAAGTCCAAGATTGAATGTTTCAACTATCAAAAGGCGGACACTTTGCAAGGGAATGCGGTGTTTGCTAAATATCAAGCAAGCAGAATCCTTGAGAAACCTGACTTGAACTAAAGGAAATCCCCATTAATGAAACAAAAGCTTTGGTTGCTCGAGAATCTATCGAGAGGTTGGTGGGGTCTTGAGTTTGATGATGAACCAAGAACCTATTGTATGGTAGCGATGGAAGACTCGAAAGGAAGAGTTTGATTAGAGCACGCCTGACGATGAGGAACACTGGACATGCCGCTTTGGAATCCGTAGATGGTCTAGGAAGCTTTGATTGGAGCATGGCGAGTGAAGATGAACCTATTCCGCTTGCCATGGTAGCTACTTCACCAAGTTCACCCCTATCTACGGAGGTATGCTCTAAGTGTCATGATTTTTATCAAAAGGTGCCATCGATTATATGGCCGAAAGAGATAATTATAATAGTGGCTAGGTCTCGAGGTAGTTGGTTATCAAATTACTTTAGAATCTATGGAAGCTAAAATAATAACACATGAAAATAATGAGATGGCTAGCGGAAAGTATGAACAACGGGATTACCGGTTAAAATTAAGTGAATGGAAGTTAGGATGTAAGGTTCTTTGAACTAGAAAAGATGACTAAAGAAAGTGATAAATTGATAGAAAAGTTTCTTTGGCAGGGGACAATCTGGACTTTCTCATATTAGTTATGTTGAAAAGCGGAGAAGAGCTTATATTAGAAGCGGACTAGGTTTTGGTATGGACTTTAATAGCATAGAAAACCCACCTAGTAATCGAGGATGAATGTGATTTTGAGGATATAACAACTAGTGATGATGAACTCATTAACCATGTAGACACATCGATGAATGAGGACCCGATAAGTCAATCCTCTCACGAATATAAAAAGACACTGGAACATCATGCTAGTCCCTCATCCCATCGGAAGTTTTCAATCCTCGTAAGACATGTTTCTCGTTTTGGAGTAGACAACTTAGAGTTTAGGAAGAAGCTTAAAAGTCAATCTAAAGTGAAACCTCGAAGAAACAAATGAGCAAATCAAGGAAGATGATTTTAAGAGTCAAGCGGTACCTTCAACTCAAAGTATCATTACACTAGCAATAGATGCCTTTAAGAAAACCTTTTCAACATCTTTAAACCTTTTTGGGATAATTTTGGTCAACACAAGCTCATCATTCACCAAAAGACAGGATAGTTTTGGTCATAGACATGGAGGAAGCAATTTTGGGATTCGGGTCCAGGAATGTGTTTTGTTTTATTCGATCCCGATTATTTGATTAAGCATTGTGACTTTCCTCGGAGAAACCAAGCAAATTCCCAAACAATGTAACCGACAACCGAAAACCAAGTGGAGACTAGACTAGTTTGAGTCATTCATATGGGTTAACCATAGCAACTTCTCACAAGACTATAGGTACCTCACCAGA
>CM040242.1:241672978-241769679 GCA_022545495.1 Chrysanthemum lavandulifolium
CATCCGGTTTTTGATAAATCCTCCTCCTCAACATGTGCATTGTGCATTTGAAATCGTTTGGCACATGGAGGTAGGAGTGCCTTTGAAGGACTAAAACCAATTCCATAAAACATATTTGAGATTTAAATCACGATCTCTCCCTTGATCAAAAATATCAAACCATTTGAGATTTGTGATCCCATCTGATTTAAATTATTTAAAAGATTTTGGGGAAAGACGTGGCAAGATTTGATTTTGAAAAATGATAGATAAGGACCATTTTAGGACATTAAAGATTGTTAGTATCAGGTATGATTGTTTTATGAGATCTTTAAGTAAAATAAAACAATTTCACAATCAAACAAGAACAGAAAAAAATTTCATTTTGAAAGACCTTGATTCAAAAGAAAAATCATACCATGTGATGCGCGCTAAACCGTCAAGTTCTCTCACGCAAGCGTAAGAAAACTTAAAACAGCTTGAACGCGAACTCAATGAAGATCCGAGGAGTATAGTGTCTCCCGGTCGTTATGTCCCAAATGAGTCAGGCAATGGATTATCTCACGATAGTGATCGGGAGATTTGACGGAAAAGAGAATTTGGAATTATTATAACTACGGAGAAAGGACATAAACTACAAGGGCTAAAATGAAAATAAAAGGAATTAAAAGATTAAAATATTAAATAAACGCTATCACTATTTTTAAAGTTGATGAACGTTTAAAAGTTAAAACTAAAACTTACGCTTAAATTAAAATTACGTAAACGTCTAAATAAAAACGTGAAACTTACACAATATAAATCCTAAAAATATGAAAATACATTTTACAATCCTAATGATAAAAGAAAATTTATAGAAAAAGAAAATTATTTTTATAACTAATTATCTAATTATTATTAATTAAAAACTATTTTTAACTATTTAATAATTACCTAAAATACAAGAAAATAGGAAATGAAGCTAGAAAAATAAAATTAAGACTTAGAAAAGTCTAAAATAACAAACTAGAATTTTCAAAACTATTTTTGTAATTTTCTGATTATTTTTCTATTTTCTAGGAATTTTAAACTATTAAAAACTAATTAAATCACTAAAAATTACCAAATGAACTATGAAAAATATGGAAAATTACTTTTTCTACTTTCTATATTTATCTAAGCCTAAGAAAAATGGAAAATTATTTTTTGGAACCTTTTCTGAATTTTTTGTATTAAATGCTAATTAAAAAGTATTAAAAATTAATTAAAATTAAGAAAAATAGCAAAACAGCTGAGAAAAATCTGAAAATTTCAGGAAAACTCTAAAATAATACTAGGAAGCTAGGAAAAATGGAAAAACATGGGCTTGTGTGAAGGAAATGAGGGCTGTAGTGTGACTGATTATGAAATAAGCTATAGAAATTAAGCTAATAAGCACAATAAGGCACCAATCCAATACAGAAGCTAACTTATACTATAATAACTCTAAAAAACTGATTAAAACTAATCCTAACACCTAATAAGCAATCTATCTATGAATTATGCTAACTGAACTATTGAACAAAACCATAAACCGTCCCTAAGTTCGAGTCACAGCAGTGCTTATCGTGTGCTTAAGCTAAAAAAGATATATGGCCTCAAAGAACACCTAGCAGGCTACCACTAAACCAAAATTTAGCTCCTAACTCACCGAAATGAAACTTTCACAAGGTCTCGAACATTTGAAGAAACTGCAGTTGACACGGTTTGACTTTTGAAACAGATGGTTACTTTGACTTTGTGAGATTTAGAAGCAAATCATGGACCGAATTCAATGTAAAATGGTGAAATGAAACTGGTACGAGCTATCTTATCTACTTTACTCCTTTATACGTAATATGGGTGACTAATTCTAACTTAGATGACCTCAAGAGCGATTAACAATAGAATTTGACTTTCGGTGTTGTTTAATACCAAGAAATGACCAAACCGACTACACTAAGCCTAAGTGATACCAAGTCAACTATCCTAGTTTGCTAATCGTGCAATTCTCACATCTAAACAACCTGAACCAAACACCCTTAAGGCACTAATTGAGGCAATATAGGCGGGCAATAAGCATTCCAAACATGTGAACAATCAATCGACTTATCTCTAAACTAGAAATAAGTCGCAAACTATGCTAATCTGTGAAGGAAAATCAGTTGGTAAAATAAGCTTATCTAAGGAAGATCTAAAGCTTAAGGATTTAGAAACACTTCAAGCACATTAGAAAGCTCTAATAAATACTAATAAGCAACTAATGAATTCACTAAACCTAATTAAGCTACCTAAATGACACTTAAGTAAACCTAATAAGCGCAGATAAGCTCTAATAAGCACAAAAGATTGACCTGTGTGGTGAGGATCAGCAGACCGCAATGTACCTCAACGTGGTGAAGGGTCCAATTTGGAGCTTATTCAATAAGCTAAGAAGTGAGTCGACTTTAAGCTTGTAGGAACTTGAAAGCCACCCACTGATTCCCTTTACCCCTACTGAGATTCATAAGAAGCAAGTCACACTTATAAATAAGTCAGGAGAATATGAGGATTTGCTTAGGCACCTGCTACACCGGGTTTGCAAATCCCAAAATGCACTCCAATGAAAGCTTATGAGCTTAATGTTAAAAGTTTTCCACCCACAATGTCTTGCCACAAGACCACGAGATAACCACTAAACTCAGATCAGTTTATATGAGCTTTGGTAAAATAAAGAATAAAAGCTTATGGAAGCTTATATATATAATATTTTTTCTTTTCTTTAGTATCTTTGATAAAAATTAAGTGACCAACTAGATCGAACTTTAAAATAAGTTTGAAATGAATTTCTTTAACTATAATAAGCTACAATAAGCAATGAGTAATTTGAAACTATGACTCAAAAGTCAAAACAAAATTTCACTTGACTTCCACTAGAAATGATAGTAACTTAAAAACATTCAAACTGAAAATCAATAAAATACAATTCAAAATGGATTACAACTAAAGGTAAAGTTGCTTAAGCAATATTCTAACAAAAGTTAATAAGGAAAATGAATTTTATTAGAACTTGAAAATGAAAGTACAAGACCGGAAAATGCTTAAGATGTAAAAAGAAAACCGAAATTACAATTTAGCTACTGGAATTAAGAACAAAGGAGATGATGCTCCAAAACAAAAACTAACTAAGATAAAAAGCGCCTTATAACTTGGCTACACAAGGCTATTTATACTAACACTGGAAGGGTCTTCCATCTCTCTCTCTAGTATTTCTTGGGAGTTAACCCGAGCTTGACACGCGTGCTTCTTTCCTCCGTCATCTCTCTCTTCATTTTCTCCGTCTTGCCGCATCCAATGCTCGACACCATGGGCAAAAGGGAGATGGGTTTATGTCCGGGTTGCGAGAATATGCCGGGGAGGAGGGATTGATGTGTTTTCTTGTGTTTTGTGTTCGTGTTAGCTTTAAGGAACAGGGTTAAGAAGAAAGGCAGTGGGTAGGTTTAGGGTAAAGGTGGGTTTGGGTGTGGGTAATGGACCGGGTTAGGGAAATTGGGCCAGGGGTTTAAATATTGGGCTTGGGGTTTACATTAGGGTCCGGTTTGGTTTGTGTTAATAATACATAGGGACCAAATATGTAAAACTCAGAAACTGAAGGACCCAATCTGTAAATTATGAAAAGTAGTCAAAAGGGTTTGTTTTGCCAATATTAATAATCCAAGGGTTGATTTGACATTTTTGAAAATTCCCAAGGACTAGTATTGACCATTTTGGATTTTCAGGGACTAAATTGTAATTTCCTCAAAACTTTTAGATTTTTCACCAAAGGACTAAATATGACAATTTGTGATTTTAAAAGGACCTTTGGTGACTTTTCTTTTGAAATTATGTACCAGGGACTGTTTTTGACAAATTTTGAAACTCGGGGGACTAAAACTACAATTTTTGCAAATTTGGTATGTTTTTCATCTGATTTTGATATTTTTGCTTTTAAAACTCATAAAACACTGATTTGTGATATTTTGATCATTTTGATGTGTTTCTGAGTGTTTTCAGATGATTTTGCAGTTTATTTGGTATAAAAATGATGAGTATTTAGAGACTCATCACCATGACATAACATTAAATCTTTAGATCACCACTTATTATCGTACAAAACGGAACTTTTGTGAAGAAATATCGCTTAAAAATATTTTATTTTAAATCACTCTCCCTCAATCCATGATGTAAGTCAATAATTGAGTGACTTAGGTTTTGATAAAAAGAAGTCCTGATTTTCAAAATTTAGTTCAATTTATTTTCAAAACAATATTTTTCCATTTTCAAAACAATTTAATCAAATTATTCAAAATTGTTTAAAAATGGTATCTCGCACAAAGATATCGTTAGGTGGTTGACAAGCTTCCGTTGTTGTTGCTTGTAGGGTTTAGAAGAAAAACCGTCATAGATGCAAGTGAGACTTCTTTACGTTGCATTTTATAATGCCAATCGAGGTCCAATTAAGCTCCGCTTCTTCAATCACTTAGAAGAAAACCATCTGCTGATGTAGTGAGACCTCTTACTTTGCATTTATGCCAACTCTCCATAGAAGTCAAATTAAGCTCCGTTTCTTCATTTGTCGACCCAAGAAATCGTTACCCTTTCCTTACGGCATTCAATCATATTCATCTGTGGGATCCGGATAGGGAACATTCTTATACCCAATATACCTGCATACGTTAGTGAACACACATACAGATATATGGTGGTCGACATCACCCAAACAGAAATCGACTAATAAAAGTCAATGCAACATATCAATCAGATCATTTAAATGTATGGGAAAAATGTGTTCATCAAACTCTAATTATCTAATCCTAGCAATCATATCCTTGGCACCTAGTCCTTCAACATAGGTTAACATCATTTTTAATTAAGCATATTAGGATAATTAAGAAAGCTCGTTAGAAGATATAGATTTGAAAACATTCTCCTCTCAACCAATAACTCATTTTATAAAAGATTTTAAAAGTGTTTGAAGTCATTGATTGAGTTTTCAAATTTTATAAAACTCGAATCGATTGATTTTAAGCAACTCATTTTCCACCATTTTTGAAAACACAACAAATATTTTTCTGAAGAATTTTAGACGGAAAAACATTTGTGTAGGAACAGTAGTCCTTCGACATACTTTCCTCATATTTGTTTTTAGGATAAGTGCACGAAATATTTTGAAAATAGGTTTAGCGCAGCACTTTCCTTCCATTAAAGAACGGGTTGCTATCTGAAATTATAGCAAGCCATATTTTGAAGCGCGGGTTACAGTCAGAAGTAACTGCAAGCCATATTTTAAGACATGTTTTGAAAAAAATATTTACACCTCCTGCTCGAACTTCATCTAAAGTCCCGTGCCATTATTGAATGACATTTCTAAGACCGTAGATGTTATCGATACCAGAAGACATGTCATGAGGAAACATATTTTGGTATTTTTCAATTTTTTTTTTTTTTTTTTTTTGAAGATTTTATATTTTTCTATTTTCTTTTTGTTGGTTTTATATTTTTGTATTTTGTTTTTGATAAATATGTACAAAAATAGAATAGATGATATAGTTTAAGAGGATGATGATACGAGTACCGAGATAAGGATATCGAACAGCACGTCGTAAAAGATAGAAATCGTCATCTCTTAAACTTCCACCACCAAAGCTTCCGAGGCTCCAGAATAGAAGATAGAACCCGAGCCTTTGAGAAAGAGAGTCTTTGGCAGCTTCCCCTCATACCGTCAATCTTCGAATAAAGACCATTTTCCCAAGAAGAAGAATGAGAAGAGAAACAGTCTCATTGAATGAAGCTCAAGACCTCAAGAACATGAGAACACCGAGGTAACAAGTTAAGACATTGATCGACTTAGCGGTTATCAAATCCGAATAACGATGAACACCGATCACATGAACTCGCAGGCGTCCCGATGTACACATTACTCTTCGAGATTGACCCGGTTGTCTTATGCAGGGGAACAATACATCAACATCTTCATTTTACCAAATGAAATCCAGTTATCTTCCATATAACCAATCACCCATAATGTAAACAAGTACCCAACCAGAGTAGAGACAACAACATCACACTAACTAGTTGAATCACTGGTCTCCTCTGTGGATGTCAACTCTAGAATAACTGATTAAGCTCGATCATGTAAATATGTTGTCCGACCCTGATGTACACATATATCTCCCTTGATCGTTGCGATCTCATCAGAATCATCATTGCATTGTGTACATGAAGCACTAACCGGAAGCACTTTATCATAAATCATGTAGAAGATGTCGATATGCAATATCATCTCATGAACCAAATATTCTTTTCACATTTCTTCTAATCGAACATCAAGTAACACATACCAAAAGTCTCCGAGACCATTTCCTCCAATTAGTTGGAATAATACACCAAAGGCTACGAGTTAAACACCGAGTTTCTCTACGGTTATGACCATTGTCTTTTCGGGATAACTTTAATCGGTAGAAGTATTAAGTTCATCATGTTTACTCGTTGTGCTTTTAGATATATGTCTCCTTCCCTTGTTGGTTTTGATACCTCGATTCAAAGAAAACATAATATACCTAAAACTCGAAATCTTGTGAGAAGAACTCAAATAGCCCAAATGAATCTGTGAGAATCAACTGCAACGGAAACTCTCTCGACTATCTTTATCAACCCATATGTAGACAATTTGAAATGACCACCGATGAGGAATACCCGATATACCAAACTTGAAACAAGTCAAATTCCCACATTTGTATCTTAAGCTTGCACTTAGTAATGGAAGAACGGTGTCGAGAATTTATGCTTCAAGCAAATTTCTAAGTACTCACTACTCAAGCAAAGTATGAGACATTAACACCTCTTGCGATTATCCACACCGACATATGCGTGTGACATCGAGTAAAACAAAGTAACTCCTAATAGTGATAGTTAACCAGTCGTCTTCAACCATCCACCTCGACTACTGGTAACTAGATAACCCAAGATTTCAACTCAAATTCTTAAGCCCGAGCAAGTTATCAAATAAGAGCATGCCTTTGTGAATGTCAACTTCAACCTCAAATAAGTGATAAAAGAGTAACTTCAACGTAATCAACTTGTGTCAAATGTCCAACAATTGAATAAACATTCAATCGGATGAACATTGACCCAATGAATGAACCGGAGCAAATGATTCCTCAACATCAATGCATTCTTCCTCAAGGTATACATGTAGAAGCTTGATAAGGTTTTAAAAGGTACCATTTTGAGGGGTCGTTTAAGTCCTTATTTGATCACTTTTGTATCCGTTATTGCTTAATATCGTTCCCTTTCACTTTTAGGTCTCGTGAAGGCAAAATGTCGGAATGGCACTTATTTGGACGAAAAGGCGCGAATATATGAAGAAAATGGCCAAAGTCAAAATCGAGACACTCACATTCTGTGAAAGTAGAAGGCGACGGCCAAAAGATTGTGACGCCGTCCCAAAATTATTGTGACGGCCGTAACCCAAAACTCAGATTTTCAAGAGACGGCGTCTAGTTGTGAAAGAGTAGGCCGTCGCTACTCGGGCGCCTAGATGCAATCCGCACGACGCCGAAGTCAAGAGGACGGCGTCACGGACATAAGGTGACGCCGTCCGCAAGGTTAACGTGGCCAAGACAAAACCCTAATGATGGCGACACGACGGCGTCACTAAACATAAGGTGACGCCGTCGCAATTGTAATCTTATATATAGAATCCGAATTTTTCAGTCTTTGTGTGGAGAGTCTTTGGAGTAAAACCTAAAACCGAACCTAAGGTGTCTTGTACAGTATTTTAGGGTTTTAAACCCTATCTTACATCAAGATAAGTCTTTACTTCATTAATTCAATTATGTCTTTGATTATTTGTGTGTATGCTTGCATGTTCTCCATGTCCGGCTAATTTATTTGTGTGTTTGCTTAGGAAGTATGAAACTTAATTATTGAATATTGATTGGTTGTTTCTTATCTTAGTTGATTAATGATCTAGTAATGCGATAGGTCATTCGTTGTGTACTTAATGCTTGATTCATCTTTGTGAACCTTAGAATATAATTACCTGAGTAGTTGTAGGCTAAACCATCCAAAGAGCGCCTTAGAGTAGGAGTTTATAATCCCTAGTGGGTTTGTAGACAAGACCCTTTGGTAAGTTCAAAGAGTTAGGGAGAAACGCATACCCTACAACTTTAGAAGCACAACGCAACTAGGAATAAGACGTGACACTCAACCATCAATAGGAGATAATTAAGGAGTAATACAAACTAAGTAAACACATCTTTAAACTATCATACGAGCACACATTAATTAGACATAGACTCCCACAACCTTAGTTTAGATAATTAGATAATAGTAGAGTAATCGGTAGAAATACCAACCCCCCAAATCCAATACCCGAGATTCGTACCTTTCCATTTTCATAAAACATAAAAGATAAAAATAATCTTCCTCAACCTTAACCTTAGCGTAGTAACTCCTTACTAGCATTCCTATTCCCCTAGAGAATGATATCAATACCCGGGCTTACCCTAATTACTACACTACAACGATTAGGTTCACTCGCCTAGGGTGTTATAAAACTTGCTCAAGAAAAGGAAGTTTCCTTGACCCCGAACGACGCGTGTAGCGTTATCAAGTTTTAGGCGCACGCGGGAATAGAATAGCTAGTCAAGAGTCCACCTCGCTTAGGTTTCTTTGCTTGATTCCTATCAAGTAAACTTTTTCTCATTTTTAGCTTTCTCTAGTCTATCCCCTTCTTCGTAACCTTTGTTCAGAACCCCATCACTTTTCATCATGGAAGGTGATAACCCACTACCATTCATCAACATACCACCAAATGACCCGCCAAGAGCCCGTACTCTTGGTGAATACTCGAGACCAAGCCACCTAGGCTATAGGAACACCATTGAGCTTCCCGACCAAGCCCAAAATACGGCCTGCGATCCGACACCATCCGGTTGGTGCAAACGGATGTGCATTCCATGGACTTCATTCAAGATCCTAATCAAGATCCGAGGATTTCTCAAAATCGTCGATTCCATCGACCTTGATGCTACTACTCGGGAGAACACGTGCTGCGTCTCTTCCAATTCTCTCTACGGGACCAAGCTAGTAATTGGCTTGAGCGACTTCCCCGGCTCCATCTCAAGTTGGGATGATCTTACTTCTCGCTTCCTTGCTCAATTTTTCCCACCAGGAGAACCACTAAGCTTAGGCGAGACATCTTGACATTCCAACAGCCCAAGGTGAGTCTCTTTACAAAGCATGGACTCGATTTAAGGAATTACTCCGTAGACTTCCACACCATGGCATTGATCTTTGGCTTCAAATCCAAATCTTCTATGATCATACCGATTTCATCACCGACGATCCATTGATCGAGCCGGGTGGAAGACTCAACGACTTTAACGCAGAGAAATCATGAGATATTATAGAGGATCTTGCCGATCAAAGCTACGAAGATTGGGTGAATCTCCGAAACTCCGATTAACGTGGTTAATGCCATATCCACTCCTCCCGAATCCTCCGATACACTCAAGAGCAATTGAGTGCCATCGAGAGGAATTGATTTTCTTATGGAAAGGCGTAAAGAGCGCCGTACAAATTCCTCGAGAAGTCGTCAACCGCCCACTCCACCAACCGCTCCACACCTCTTTCGGAATCCCAAGTCGCGAGCAAAACCCAAGTTCGAAAGGCGCTGCGTTCTACTTCCCCAATACCACTTTCACCAAGCTTCAAGGATCAAATGAGGAGTACATGGCAGCTCATACGAGAGATTAGCCGATTGAAGAGGAGGTTTATAGGCGAGAGAGAAATGCAAGCAAAATGAAAGAAATGATGGATTTGGTAATTGAATTTACCAAAACAAAGGCTCCGATAAAATGCTCGTAAAGCAACGATTGCCCTCCCACTTCATTTGTAAACGCCTGCTTTCCATTATGCCCGAGAATGCAAGGGCCGAGATGTGGAAAATCGAGGAAAGCACGAAGGATGAGTCCGTGCCTAATGATGAACCCGAAACCATTGAGTACTACCTTAAGCACGAAATTAAGAAGAAAACCATTGCAAACCAAGTAAACAACTTTAGGTACAATGAAGTTCTTAGGGAAGCTCTTGAAGGAAAAATGAGGGAAGAAGAATACGATGCCTTACCTATGGAACCTCTGTATGAGTTGGTTATAAAAAAATCGTTAACAAGAAAACGAAACACCACAGGGAATTTCGTGATACCAGTTAGTGTCGGTGACATGGACAATATAAATGCCTTGGCCGATCAAGGAACCGATGTGAACATAATGTCATTGTCAATCTATAATAAGTTAACTAAAGAGAAGCCAGCCAAAACCGACCTTAGACTTTCCTTAGCTAATCATACTTATGTCCACCCCGTAGGAATCGCTATTGATGTTCTAATTGAGGTGGCTAACATCGTTTATCCGGTGGATTTCGTGATCATTGATGTTGAGGAAGATAAAATGTACCGCTCATTCTTGGGACACCATTCCCGCCACCGCCAAAGCAACCATCAAATGCGGAGAAGGCATCATGATACTCAAAAGCGGAAGGGTATGCTAGGATACCCATCATCCCAAGATACCCTCTTAAGATCATGGAAATGATTACGGTGGAAATCGAAAAGCCCCGATAACAATGTTAAGAAGAAGAAGAATGAGTGGGAAAAGGGCTTAGAGACTTTATGGTTCAAGGATTGTATGCGACATTGTGGAAACCCGATAAAAGTTAGAAACAATCCCATCTCAATACCTAAGGTACAAAAGGACCCTAAGGAATTTCTAAAGGGAGAAAAAGTGCTCTTGTATAGATCTCGGATAAGGGCATTACGAGGAAGAAACAAACCAAGATGGTTTGGGCCTTTCACAGTTAAGGAGACCAATTTAAAAGATAAAACCGTCGCCATAATTGACAGCGTTGGCAAGGAATCCACGGTGAGCATACAGCGTCTACACCCTTTCGATGAAGGGAAAACAAAGGGTGAAGAGGGCGGTAATGAGAAAACGTAGAAGCACGACTACGAGTCTAGCTACAAGACTCTTTAATAAAGAAAAGCGCTTCGTGGGAGGCAACCCATGCTTAATTGTTTGCTTGTTAGTGTCATATATCTTTTATTAATTGTTTATCCTCATGTTTAAATTTGTAAAAATGCTTTATTTTGTTTTTAACCTCGTCTTAATTGCATATAAAGGTATTTTACATAAGGGATAAGTGTAGGGAGGATTACACACGTTTTCAAAAGAAACGTAAACATGAGAATAACAATTAACTAAAAGATATTTATGTTTGTTTGTTCGAGTCAAATGCTTGTATCGAGTCATAATAGATGTTTTGCGAAATTTTCAAGATTCTAAAGGTGTAAATTTTTCGAATTATTTTCCGTAAAATCGCAGCACCGCTTTTTGTCGGGATAACCGACGGCGTCAGATTGCAACCGACGGCGTCGGAAGGAGTAAAACATCGATTACTTTTTCTCGTTTTACGAGCTACTTATAAATTTTTGGAATTTTCGTGTCTTAATTTTCTTAGAAATTCAGAAACATCCATTCCACAAGCATTATATCCTAGTTTAAATCGAGTCTTATATATATTATTACCGCGATTTTACGCGAAGGTTTCGTTTGTTTTCTTCAAGTGTGCGGTTTAGTTTGTCAAGAAGAAGTTACATAAGATTGGAAGGAGCTTTTCACGCAATAATTCTTCTTGAAAAGGATTTAACCACCACATTACACGGATCCCACCGAGCTAATTAGGGAGTATTAGTTTCTTTCGCTTTTAATTACCTTCTTTATCATAACTTTGATACTTTCGGGGAACATTGGGGACAATGTTCAGTTTAAGTGTAGGGAGGAAAATAAAACGAGAACTTTGAAACTATGCTTATCCTTGACTATCTCGCTTTGTCCAATTGTGACCGTGTAATAAACCATGAGAAAATGTCGGTTAGGGTAATTTTGGCACCAAATTTAAAATTTTTATGACATATAAGAGTGGGCCATTAGTCTTAACAAAAGCGCCTCATGGATAGGAAGTTGCATGACTAGCACAAAACCCTTTACCACCCAAATTCCACCAAAATGTGAGGATCGCCCTTAGATTAGTAGGAATTAAAGCATTCATCTTTAATGCTTAGAGTGTGAACCGATAGTATATTAGATTCTAGAACTTGTTTTGTGATGCATTCCGAGATCGCAAGTGAGGCTACACTTGTGTAGTTAGGAATAACTAAATGATAAGAGGCATTAGGATAACCCTTGTTTGATACCTGTAATATAATTACTTCTTCCACTTCGGTTGAGTAATTCTCCCACACCCTTTATGTTGTACTCATTTTAGTACACGATACCCTAGTTAACCCCTCGAGCCTATCCTTTTCGCGGTTCTCGTGATGTTTCGGTTTTCCTAATATCAATGAAGAGCATTGTTTACACCCCACCCCAAATATACACCCAAATCGCCTTAGCCTACCCCTTATGCACTCACTTTTAGTGCAAATGTTTGTTATCACCCTAAACCCTTAATTCAATTATCTAGTTGCTTGCATAAGTTGCTAAGTCGAGTCATATCCTTTGTATACGATTTTGGGACGATTGGGATTCATGGGAAAAGTTAAAGTTTATGAAATGACGGAAGGGCGTTAAATTCAAATTCCCTTTGTTTGCGTAATAATGTACCCCAAGTGTTTTGATCTTTTCAATTCGGGTCAAATTAGTGTTAGAGTAATAAAACTCAAGTGTAGGGATATGCATGTAAATCCTAGTATTTTGATGTTATCATAGAGGATGGTAGAGTAAAAGTGTATAAAAAAAAAAAAAAAAAAAAAAAAAAAAAAAAAAAAAAAAATAGAAAAAGAGAAAAGAAAAAAAAATAGAGTGAAAAAAAAAACAACATACGGGCTACCATCCTACATCTATCTTTAAATTTATGTTTATTTATTTCAGTTATCTAGAGTTTAGAGTGTCGAGTCTTGGCTTATCAACGCCATTCTTCATATGCAGTTAACATAAAGATTTTTGACTTGCCACCACTAAATAGCCTATCCCACCAAACCCTTATTTCCCTACCGTAAGCCTAACATTACAACCCTTTAAAAGACCTCTTTGATAGTCTTTCCTAGGTGCTTACGCCAAAGCGATGGAGGTTTGATCTATTCTCAAGCCTATGGTAATCTATGTACTAGGACCGGTTAATGAGTGTTTATCTTCCATTTCCTATATTGTTATATTTCATATATACACCGAGAGAGATGTGAGTATCCAAACACCCCATGTGAGGTGCTAGTATGTAATTCGTGCTTGTTATGACTTTCTTGGGGCTTATATGTGTTGTGGACCGTTTTGAATTAATGCTTCATGACCCTAACTTATAAATTAATTGGCTAAAAGCACATTTGCTTGAGGACAAGCAAATAACAAGTGTAGGGATATTTGATAAGGTTTTAAAAGGTACCATTTTGAGGGTCGTTTAAGTCCTTATTTGATCACTTTTGTATCTGTTATTGCTTAATATCGTTCCTTTTCACTTTTAGGTCTCGTGAAGGCAAAATGCTCGAATGGCACTTATTTGGACGAAAAGGCGCGAATATATGAAGAAAATGGCCAAAGTCAAAATCGAGACACTCACAGTTGCTAAAAGTAGAAGCGCGCGGCGTCAAAAGACATTGTGACGCCGTCCCAAAATTATTGTGACGGCCGTAACCCAAAACTCGTATTTTCAAGAGACGGCGTCTAGTTGTGAAAGAGTAGGCCGTCGCTACTCGAACGCCTAGATGCAATCCGAGACGACGTCCGGTCAAGAGGACGGCGTCACGGACATAAGGTGACGCCGCCGCAAGGTTAACGTGGCCAAGACGAAACCCTAATGGCGGCGACGACGGGCGTCACTAAACATAAGGTGACGCCGTCGCAATTGTAATCTTATATATAGAATCCGAATTTTTCAGTCTTTGTGTGGAGAGTCTTTGGAGTAAAACCTAAAACCGAACCTAAGGTGTCTTGTACAGTATTTTAGGGTTTTAAACCCTATCTTACATCAAGATAAGTCTTTACTTCATTAATTCAATTATGTCTTTGATTATTTGTGTGTATGCTTGCATGTTCTCCATGTCCGGCTAATTTATTTATGTGTTTGCTTAGGAAGTATGAAACTTAATTATTGAATATTGATTGGTTGTTTCTTATCTTAGTTGATTAATGATCTAGTAATGCGATAGGTCATTCGTTGTGTACTTAATGCTTGATTCATCTTTGTGAACCTTAGAATATAATTACCTGAGTAGTTGTAGGCTAAACCATCCAAAGAGCGCCTTAGAGTAGGAGTTTATAATCCCTAGTGGGTTTGTAGACAAGACCCTTTGGTAAGTTCAAAGAGTTAGGGAGAAACGCATACCCTACAACTTTAGAAGCACAACGCCACTAGGAATAAGACGTGACACTCAACTATCAATAGGAGATAATTAAGGAGTAATACAAACTAAGTAAACACATCTTTAAACTATCATAAGAGCACACATTAATTAGACATGAGACTCCACAACCTTAGTTTAGATAATTAGATAATAGTAGAGTAATCGGTGAAATACCAACCCCCAAATCCAATACCCGAGATTCGTACCTTTCCATTTTCATAAAACATAAAAGATAAAAAATAATCTTCCTCAACCTTAACCTTAGCATAGTAACTCTTACTAGCATTCCTATTCCCCAGAGAACGATATCAATACCCGTGGCTTACCCTAATTACTACACTACAACGATTAGGTTCACCGCCTAGGGTGTTATAAAACTTGCTCAAGAAAAGGAAGTTTCCTTGACCCCGAACGACGCGTGTAGCGTTATCAAAGCTGATCTAGAAGATTTACTAAAAATGTCTTCTAGTGGATGAGGAAGTCATTTTTCCTTAATGTTTATGTGGTTGATATATAGCGTGCACAATGAGAGGAACAATAATCCGTGAAGATTTGGCAAAGGAATACCAAAGAGCGGATCATAGTAGTGCAACTACAATATCATGATAGTCATTATCAACGCCTTGTGAAGTAACGGAGATAAGGTTTCTTGAGAGTTCCGAGAAGTACTTCTTAGATGGTGAACTAGTTGAGTCGGTAGAAACCGGAGCATGAGCTTGTGGTGGATGATCAACATTCGTTAGAGGTTGGAAGTACTCATCAAACATATTTTGAAAAACAATGAATCCCAAACAATGAATCCCAGTTATCCTTAGTAATTGAAGCATTAGGCATTGGAGGTGTCATCAAAAATCAAGCAATGAATCATT
The DNA here is from genome assembly GCA_022545495.1 of Chrysanthemum lavandulifolium. Taxonomy (NCBI): domain Eukaryota; kingdom Viridiplantae; phylum Streptophyta; class Magnoliopsida; order Asterales; family Asteraceae; genus Chrysanthemum; species Chrysanthemum lavandulifolium. Next base: position 241,688,243 of record CM040242.1, read on the forward strand.
GCTAAAGAATCGAGCAAGTCTAATTGGGATTAAATTTTGGCTTTTCAATCTCCCCACTTAGTGCTCTCCCTAAACCGACGAAGATTTTCAAGTGTTCTTCTCACCGGATTAAGAAGAATTCTTTAGATCATCAAATGCAATTAGCCTTTAGTCTTCTAATCATGTAGCGTAAAATGTAGATTAGATCAGACTCGACCTTCTTCAAGATTATCCGAATGGGGAAATAGACAGTTAACATCTTCTTCACACCAAAGGCATTCCGTTAACTTGTAAATAGCAAATCCCTTAATTAAAATCCTCCCAATCAAACAAGAATGAAAGATGTTCATCAAAGAAATCAACCCAAGAACTAGAAGCACTTTGTCATTTAATCATATCGGCCCGTGTGAAGATGTCAACCAACGGCTCTTAGAAGAAACTATATGTGAAGATGATCCGATAAGAAGAATCTCGGTTCTTACATGGGTTAGGAGCCGTTTGACCATATATTCTCAAATATCACCAACCATGCAAAAATTCACACTTCTTCTCCCCTCAAGAATTGCATACAGAGATGCCATTCTTGATTAACCAAGTGATTATCATCAAAATTTATTCTATTCACACTTCTCCCCATAAAATTAGCACATGATGTCGCCATCTTCATTATTGAGCAAGAGGAAAAGAGTAATTATCGGAGTCCGGTTCACTTGATGATCAAGCGCATGGAAAAACATGAAGCATGTTGATGAAGAATGTCGATGAGAATGGTCATAAACATGAAGATTTCTCTTCTTAAGAAGATAAAGCGCACTGAAGCGTACACTTTTCTTTTCTTTAGAGTACGAGGCATAAACTGATGTGTTCATACGTCATAATGTTGAAGTATGAGGCCTGAACTGATGTGAACAGACATCATAGCCGAAAGAATATCAAGATTGAGTTACTTGAACCCGTGAGTTATGAGATATCAATCCTTGTGTTATCCATACTTTAAACTAGTCCATGTATTGAAGGATCAAGTATCTCGAATCGAGTAAGATCTACCGCACTAACATTACAAGCTTGATTGCATATATATTGGTTAGTGACATTAGTATACAAACCCTTTGGGGTTTCACGGTCAACCTTGATTTTGTCATCGAAAACAAATTTTCGGTAGAGGGAATCCACCTAAGTCCCGCATCCTTAAACATTCTACCGCATCGGTATCCACTTATGGCAAGGTCTAGGATTGTTAGGCTTCTTATGCACAATGGAAGACTTATCCTTATTCCTAGTTTCCGAGATTTAGCAGTTTGTATCCATCTAGGCGAAGTTTTTGGTTTTTTTTGCTTCAAAACATGTTGAACCTTAGTCACATTAGTAGTCTTAGTGGATTGTACCTTAGCATGTGAATTAGGAAAATGTTTCTTTTGTGGAAAAGACTCAGAATTTCTAGTTTTGTTTTCTACATGCTTAGCATTCGTATGCACATAACTATTCTTAGATGCACGCCAATCCCTAGTATTTTGAGTGTTCCTAGGTAGTGGTTTACAACTACTAGCAGTTCCTTGAAATCTCGTAGAATTCCTCACCCTAGGTCTTGCACCTAAAATTCCGTCTTTTCGAATCAGGCCTTTTCCTAGCTTTTTCCGATAATAGTTCTTCCACAAGTCATTCATATCATATGAATTCGGGTTTTAATGCTTGGTTTTGACATCTTTTTTCGAACTAATCCTAGAGGTGCTAGGAGTAGAAGTGGCTACGTGTTGAGGGTTAACAGAGCTAGAAGCCTTATTCTTAGGTAACTTTCGGTGAAGTGATCGGTTTTGACAAAACATGTTTCGCATCAACTTGGGAGGCAAACCGTGTTTTTGAAAATTTTGGTCTTTCAGATATAAACGCAGTAGGCTGCCTAACAATGGAACGGTTTCTAATGGGATGAGAAACTGGTTTCCCCAAGGTTGATGGTTTTGTAAACTTAGTGTTCACACTTTTCCCTACAGTTTTCCTAAACTCATTTTTTAGGGCAACAATAGCGAAACTCTTTTCCTGAAGTTGAGCTTTGAGAACATCAATTTTTTCTATCAAAGAGTTTTTTTATTCTATTGACTTAGTTCTAGCTTCTTTGACAGAGTCACTTTGTTCTATGTGATGCTTTCTCAAGGACTCATTTTCCTTTAGTAGTTTGGCCACACAAACCGCTAATTCATCATTTCTCATTTGAATATCATCAATAGCATTAACATCAGAATTACTTGTAACCAACTTACTTTTCACATGCATATCAGAAATATGTTTCTTCAAATTGTTGATAGTTGAGTTTTTGTCTTGAAGCTGAGCTTTCAAAGTGTTCATTTCAAAAAGTTCACGGAATTCAGGAAGTTCCAGATTTTTACATGGTTTGTTAATTTGGAAACTTTCTTCTTTACTTTGTATCGCAATTTCAAGTGAAATGCAATGTTTTTCAAGATTTGAGAATTTGTTTGAAAGTTCATCAAAAACCTTTTTATCAACCATATCATTTGTTTTGAAATTATTAGACTCGTGAACATTTATCGAATCATGTTTAGCATGAAGATCGTAATGTTTAGGTACCTTAATAGATGCACTATGTTGATCGCTTAAGGGTACCTCATCGATGACACCGCTCAAATTCAGTGCGATATCTGCGTCCACATCATGTGTAACAAGAGTCACCGGACCGGGTCGTGGTCAAGCTTGTCTATCTCTAAGCCTCGTATTCAATGTCAATCGATCCATCATCTGTGCTTTACCCGACTCATCATCATTTGTTGTCTCGACATTACGCATTCAAAGAACACCCGATTCTTCAATGGATACATTACCCAACTTATCACAACTATCTCTCAATCGCACTGACACTCATCCATTTTTTCATCCGTCTCGAGTAACTTCCTCAATATACTTCCCACATTATCAATGAGTTGGATAAGTGTCTCTATGAACATGCTAATTTCCATTCCAGTGTGTTTCTTGAAAGACATTTCACCATGTCTTGATCATAATCGATGTAAATTCCCATCGATGAATGACTGAAATTGGTTATAGATCACTTGAAGTGCAACCTTTGGAACTATCCTTTTGAACCATTTCTTTATCAAGTTGTTGTTCCAATTGTTCTAAGTTTAAGAATAATGTGCTCTTGAACGTTGATAATTCTTGACGGAAAAGTGCAAGATCGCTCGCTTCACTTCCATAGATAGAAGTAATGTGAGGTGTGAATGAAGTTGTCGATAAGGTTCAATGCTTCTTTCCTTTTGCATGGCATTACGTATCCTGAACAGTGCAAATCATTCTCATTGGACTCGGAGCATGAAGAATTCAAATCATCATTGATTGATTCCATCATATGTAACCGCTCAAGATAGCTAATATTCTCATGGTTGTCTGACATCATACAATTTGAGTACTTCGAAATCACCAATCGAGTGTAAGACATGATGTTGATGAATCCACGGGATTTTACAAGTCTATGATTTAAACCGAGAAATAGAATCTTTCGCGGGATTTTACTAAAATCAAGACCAAACCATTAAGCAATGACCAATGGAACGTGTTAAGATGATTGATGGATTGTCACAATGATAGACAATTGTGTGTTAGAACTTATGATTGTTTGTAGGATTAGCAGAGATGTTGTTTGGTTGTGATTTGGATTGGTTGATGCACGATTTTACGGAGAAATTTAGGTCTAAAAACTTAAAAACCTCAATAACTTCCTTTCGGAGGCAATTTGGGCCTCAAAAAATTCGTTTCACGGCTTTGCAGTTAAACCTCACCATATTCAGCCTGTTCCGCTCGTTTTGACTGGTATTTCGCTGAAAACGGAGTTACGGTTCAAAAGTTATGGCCGTTTGAAGTTTTACCGTAAAAAGTCAACTTTTGGTCAAACCGCTTCAATCAACTCGCATCCAGGACAACTCGCTTCCAAGACAACCCGCTTAAACAACAACTCGCTTAAGGCACAACTCGCATAAGATGACAACTCGCTTAATAGACAAGTCGCATGAAACACAACTCGCATAAACAGACAACTCGCTTAATAGACAAGTCGCATAAAACACAACTCGCATAGGCAACTCGCTTAAGCAACTCTCTTTAGATACGTTGAATCTGGACAAGTCGCATAGGCAACTCTCTTTAGTATCAACTCGCTACACAATCAACTCGCTTAAAGAAACAAGTCGCTTAATAACCAAGTCGCATAAATAGTCAACTCGCTAAGTAGCCAAGTCGCTTATACCAACTCGCTTCTAATGAAGAAGCAACTCGCATCCAAGAAACTCAACTACGAGTCTCAACTCGCTTTAGCTGTCAACTCTCTTCCAAGCAACTCGCTTCCAAGAAAATCACTACGAGACTTAACTCGCTTTGTACCAATATTCAAAAAACCACCACTTTTCAATCCAAAAACAACCTAAGAACGATGATTCAAGCCTTCCAAATCAAAACCTAAACACTTATGATGATTCTAAACACAAAAGTACAATCAAAATTAAAACTTTAACACTAGAGATGATCCAAATGATGCAAAATACTCTAAACTCATTCAAACCCAAAAACCTTATTAAAACCACTAGAAATCCAAGAACATGAAAGATAAGTGATCAAACCATGGCTCTGATACCAATTGTTAGATATTGGATTTCATAAACACATAACACATCAATAGTATGGGTCGAATTGTATAGAGTTTAGAGAGAAAGTGGGAGCCTTTCTAGAGAGAAAGTAAAAGAAAACATAGAAGGTTAGATTGAGAATAATGAAAGGTCCAACCTCTACCTTGGGAGGTAGAGGTATTTATAGTTACAAACATAACGACCTCCTATCGACATGGATCGGTATACAGATGGGTAAAGACCCGTCCTTCCTCCACGGTGTTGCACTAAACTACTCTACGCTACAAACTAACAAATAAACTACTAAATAACGTAAATAACTACTAGTCTACGAGCTAACTTATGCTAGATAATATTTGGGGTGACCGACTCTTCACTATAGAATTTCCTAATTCCTAACATTGTTGTAGCAGTGTATCGGTGTAAGAGTATTATCGACGAGCGTGAAACAATGGATACACACGGGCACGTTCATCAATATCACAACAACAAATGAGCAAATAACCTTTCCATTTGTTGACGAGTGAGCCGGGCTTTGTTCAAATGATGATGGGGTTTGAGGAAGTTTAAGCGGTTGTGACCGGGTTCCAAGTCGTTATACTCGAGCGATTTCCATAAGTTCATCAAAATGAGCATGAATCGTTTCCATAACCTCGCTTTGTCTGACGATTCCAGATCCGGTAATTTTAGAATTCTTACAATATCCAATAAAGACTCCAATGTCGACTTTGGCTTTGAGCTTTCCAAAATCATCACGATCATTATTCGGATAGCAAAGGGATCCAAATACATGCAAGTGTTTGAGATTCGGTTTATGGTTATGGAGAAGCTCAAAAGGTGTTTTGTTGTGGCGTTTAGTAATCGGTGAACGATTTTGAGTATAGCATGCGGTTGATACGACACGCCCATAAGTAATCTGAAGTTTAGCATTGATTAACATTGTTCTTGCAGCTTCCACTAACGTTCGGTTTCGTCTTTCAACAACTCCATTTTGTTACGGTGTATGTGCAATAGATGTCGATCTTTGAATTCCCACTTTCTCATAAAATTCACGAAGAGTTTTGTTAACAAATTCGCCACTTTGTTTGTTCCGATTTGTCGACGGTGTTTCGAGATGAACACAGATTTTCGTGAGAAAGGTGATGATCATCTGTGGAGCTTGGTCTTTGCTTGAAGAAAATAGACCCAAGTCCAGCGTGAGTAGTCATCAACAATTACCAAGATGTAGCGTTTGCCATTAATCGTTTGCACGCGCGATCGGCCACACAAGTCCATGTGAAGAAGATGAAGCACATCATGTGAGAGTCGTGTTCCACCTTTGAAGGAAAATGAGCACGAGTGCTTTTCCTTGTTCATGGCGAGCAAAGGTGATCTTTAGAATACCGGAATCGTGGAGACCTTCAACTAGTTTGTGTCGAGCAAGGTTGGTTATAGTTTGAAAGTTTAAATGTGATGAGCGACGGTGCCATAGCCGAGGATTTTGTTGATGTTGCCTTTGAAAGTAAGCGGATGGGAGATGAAGCAACCATGTCTTGCATAGAGATAGTGTAAAGACTTGAATTATGCGAGCCGGACATAAGGTCGTTTCCTTGTAGATCACGAATGAAACAAGATTTCTCCTGAAAGCAACCTCCAAATCGCCATCACGTAACCGACCTCGAAAACAGTTGTGATCGAGGCCTTCCACATAATAAACCCTGCTAATTTTGATGTTGCCATTGATATAGTCTCCGTAGCCCATTGTAGCTGCTGTGATCATTCCGAATCGACGGTGCCAATGAACTTTGCAATAAAGTTTGATAACAGTTTAAGGTTACTGTCATGTGTCGGAACATCCGCTATCAACAATCAGGGAATGATCATGACACCACATTACACACAGGCGACACAGATGGAATAGAAGTAGATGTGGAACCCGAAATGTTAGAGGGTTCCGAGCGATATAGTAGACATACACACATCAATAACTTTAGGCATCCATTTAAATCCTAGTATGTTATATATCCATTTCGCCATCTCCAACTAGTATTTGCTTTAGTCTTAGTGAATGCACTAGGTGGTACTACATTCTTTGAAGGTGAAATTGAGCCTTGGGACAACAATCGTTTCCTAGAATCTAAAGAGGCGGTTTACCAAGCACGGACTTAGAAAGATTAGTGGGCCTAGAGGTATTTTGATTCTTAGGATTCCGTAAACGATAGATGATAGCTTTAGCAACACATTTGTCATGACAATCAGAATTCATACTTTTACGACAAATAACACAAGGTGCATCAGACTGAATATCGAAAGTACTTAAAGGTTTAGCATTTGTTACATCACTATTTCTATTACATTTGCTAGACGCAATATTTATAGTGGAAGCAACGTGAGTCTTATTCATAGTCCTAGGGTGTTCTTCTACTTCAGCATTCTTTATTGTTCTTTTCTTAGGTCGCTACTTCCTATTCTTCCTTGTATTGCTCCTAGGCTGTGAAGTGCGAACGTTTAGAAAAGAGTCAACTATTCCTGTTCCAGTAGAAGGAAGTACGTTAGCAACTTGTGATTTGGCAGTAGGGATTCTAGGTTCACGATTACTAAGTGTTACTAGTGCTATTCTCTTAATCACGGTAGGCGGAAGTTGTTCATACTTTCCAAACATTTCTCTTAACTTAAAGATAGTGTGCACCAATTCTTGATTTTCAGAATGAAGATTTCCCGAAAAATTCATGACTTCCTTAGTGTGTGCAAGAAAATGATCAAGCTCGTTTGATGCTTCATCACGAGTCTTTCTAAGTAAATCAAATATGACACCATATTCCTGTTTAACTTTTACAAGTTCTTGTTCATATTTTGAGATTTGACATTTCAAAGACACGTTTTGATCATCCAGTTGCTCAAATTTTGGATTAGACATTTTGGATTGCAACTGGTTGATTTTGTTTTGCAAAGCAAGTTCACGATTGTGACAATCTTTTGACACCATTGAAGACGGCGTTTTGCATTTGAAAGCTCGTTAATCAATCGTTCATTTTCGCTTTTAAAGACTCGATCTAATGCACATTATCGAAATTCTCAGCAGCTACCACGTAATCAACGATGTCGCAGAGATATAATCGATGCATATGACAAAGAATTCAATAACACAAGATTATGGACATTAGCACGGATAACATCTTCCAAGAGTCGATCAACATCTTTCTCAACATTTTCTTTTTACGCTTAGTATTAGAAATAGATGTTTCGCTTTCTCGAAACGACCTTCATCAATCCAAGTTCCTTATGAAAGTCCGCTCCCAAGACAATGCACAATGTTTCAAATTTTTAACATTTGGTAAAGATTTTCCAAAAATGTCTCTTTGTTCTCGCGCGAGGCGATTGAAAATGTTGAACTTTGATTTGAATGATATTCTATCTCATGTTGTAAAAGTTTGAGGTTAGCCATGAAAAGGTCAAAATATCTAAGAATTTTGCGATTTTCGTGTTTTGAATTTACTTCACCGATGGAAGGTAAAGGACCATAAATTTGTGCATAATCGGTTGGGGATTAACATTAGAAGACTCGACGCGTTTTATGATAATCCTTGGTGTGTTAGAAGAATCCGTTGGTGTGACGAAAGTGACCGCTTTTGAATAGTTAAAAGGTTTGTTATAAACAACAGTTTCTAATTTGGATCGACTCTCGTCTTACGCATCTAATTCCTCTTGACGATGATATTCAACAACATTCATAATGAAATTATCAATTTTATATTCGCACTAGAAACTTGAGGATTTGGTTTGAATGCTTTGGTTGAAAGCTTAGGTTTGTAATCGACAAGATTCGGTCCATATCCATTTGGATTGGGTTTTAAAAAGGGGAAGAAGATTCATGAGGTGCAGCTTATTATTTGTGATGACATGTTTTAGCATTGTTTCTTCATGCAGACTGTTTTGTAATATCAAATAGGGGAAGATTGTTGGGAATTTCAGATTTGATGATTATAAAACCACAAGCAGAAATGAAGAAAGAAGAAACAATGAGAGTATAATATGTAATAGTTAGCTTTACTAGTAAGCTAAGATTAGGGTTTCATGTAACCTCCCTCTACTATATAAAGAGGGTAGGCGTCTAGTTTACACTTATCGATTCATAGTAGACATCTCCAATGAGAGTCTAGTTAACGCATAGAGCGTGTAGTAGTAATAGTAGTTGTAGTAGTTTTTATATTTTATGAATAAAGAAAACCTTATTGGTAACATTGATGTTCTTATTGATTCCACTGTGCATATTCAATGTTATTGATACCCTAGTTGAGTCCGAATCTTGGATTCTATAGGTATGTGTTTTGACCATATGGTTGTGATGAGAATTGGTTGTTGCCCATAAAACTTTGATCAAATGGATGATGTGAGTTTTAAGAAGGTGTCGTTTCACATTGTTCATCCGTTGGAAATTCTTGATTCTTTTGTTTACCTTTGCTTATAGGCGGATCAAGGACAAATGATTTTTTGCAACACTGAAGATTGTGCCCCGCTTCTTTGCACCTGGTACAATGTATAGTCTTTGGGTTCTTACCTTGAGATCGTATACGGTCTATATTTTTGGACGACCTGGCTAAGGGTTGTCCATTTTTGGAGGAGTAACAGGATGTATATGGCTTGGATACTCCCATTCGGTAAAAAATTCCAACAAATTGAATTGACTCCACGTAGGTTGCTTGATATTTTTCCTTTTTAAACTAGTCTTGTACATATTGTACACAATTTGTTAGACCTAAAAACCTAGTAACAACAATAGCGTGACCACAAGGTATCCCGGAATGCCGCCACTTCCGACATTCACATTCAGATGTAGCAAAGTTCACTTCACGGTTATATAGCCCATCAGAAACTTGATATCAAAATTCATTAATTCCGTGTACAACCCATCTGACGGGTTTCCTTTTTCTTTTTTCCACCTTATTCGCTGCCCAATCTGTGATTTCGTACTTCATATTCCACTACACAAAAACGTAAATATAAAGTAATTAATTTATTTAATATCAAGCAAAACATTTAATAAATACTTTATGTTTTAAACAATAAATACCTACACTTCCGACGTTTAAAATACCACTTCTGCACCATACTTCGATACGTTTCGGTCAACATTGTGACTAGTAACTTTATGTACATTACAGTATACACATTAAGAGACTTGACAATGTTAGATGTACAATAATTGTAACGAGTATGTGGAAATGCGCTCTAGACCAACGTGTAGGATCAACCACCATTAGCCTGTGGTGCGCTTCAGGTTGAATAGACAAGAGTATGTTCATTTTATTTGTCACTCATCTGGTGTATATGCTTTGCATATGCCCCAGTATTTACCTTTTATTTTTTTATCTTTCGTGGAAAGGTTCATCATTAGATGACGACAACATATACCATGAAACGTCGACAGAAACTCATTCTTTACTGCCAAAGCTATTGTAGGATGCCTATCAGATATGATAACCATATTGTGGTTATCGCCTACGAACTCTTTAAGTACTTACATCCACTATGACCAACAATCTCCAGTCTCCCCTTTGCATATACCGTAAGAAATAGGCACAATTTTGTTGTTTCCGTCCATGCCTACAGCTGCAAATTTGTACCCTTTTAAATACCCTTTAAATGCGCCACGTCCACTGTAAGTAGTGGGCGAATATGGTTTCGGAACGTGCGCAACTGAATATAAAAAAAAAAGTATTATAGCAAACATATTGTTAGGACCGTATATTTGGGTGATTTGGTGAATCGGGAGGTCTTGGAAGATGGAAGAACACCATCTTCAAGTTAGAGAGAGAAACTAAAGAGAAAGGAAACTAGTGTGTGTTTTATTAAAGGAAAATGAAAGGATTACACTAAGAAATCTCACCCCCTCCATGGAAGTATGGAGGGGTTTATATACCCAAACACACACAACAATGGATAATTGACATAACAAGCCCATGTGTTTAAGAAAGATAGAAAATGTAATCCCGTCGATGTCGTTCCATTTACGAGTTAGGAGCGATTCCAACAATCTTCCCCCAATGGGACGACATAAGGGATTACTTACAACATTTACTACAGATATAGAAAACAAATAAAGAAAGGTCTTCATAAGCTCTTCAAGTCGAGGATGATGAAAGTTTACGCTCTTTGTCTTCTTCTTGTACCATGACTTGAGAACCGTTTTCTTCACTTGTAGGCAAATGATTTAATATGCATAAATTGGATTAACTTCCCCAATTCATGCCGCATGTCTTTAGCGACTTCTCCAGACACTCCTTTTTGGCGAAGTTTCGAATCGCCTTCCCCAAACCGACAACCGCCTTTAGCGATTCGAAACTTTGATGTAGTGAACATTTCCTCTAACTTTTGAAGTTTTCAAGACGCAATGAATTTGTAGATGAGTTGTAAACCACACAAGGTAAATCTGACTTGTTTACGGAAAATCCGTTCGGGGGTAACATGTAAGAAATCAACAAGATCTTCTCACATATGTAGATGCTTCACACCAAACAAACCGTGAAAGATGAAATGAAACGACTTCCCCCTGAATGTTGCGGCCTATCGGAATAATAATCACTTGTTAATATGCAGTTACTCGATAAAATGACCGTGTGTGAGGCATCACAACATCATATTTAGGTAACTTCACGCACGATAACTCTGTGAAAGTGAGACGATAACACCAACTTGAGAAATTTTAACCATCGATCGCCTCATTTCTTCCCCGATTGAAGAAATTCATGAAAGGAGAGGGTTTTCAAAAAATCCAAAACATCAAAGGAAGCAAACACAACCTATACTCTCTTCCCCGATGTTTTCGGTGAATCGTAATCATACACCACGTATGTTGATGATGAATTGGAGACATCGAAACCATGTATGTTCAATTAATTGAGCAAGTGTGAAGTACCATAAATATCTCGTGAGAATCAATCTGCGATAAAACTTCTACTCGTGTATACTCTTCTCGCCTAACTCTTTACCGACCCCATTATCATTCGACGGCCTTTTGTAGTGACTACCGATGGAGAAAACCCAATATGACGAACTTGAGACCAAGTAGTATAACCCGAACTTGTGACTTAAACTTGCACTATTGTCGATTTAAGAACCCTTTTTCTTAACTCCATCGAAAAAGGTAAACTTAAAGTTTCTCAAATTATCCACACCTTAGTGTGACACTTGAGCACAACAACGTAACTCCTTAAAAGTGATAGTTATAAGTTGTGAGCACAACAACGTAACTCCTTACATCGTGTTCAACTAGATAACTCAAGTCTTTGTCATTCGAAACGGTTAAAGCTCGAACAAGGATCTCGAAGAATCATGCATCCAACCAACCCCGATATCTTCAGATACTAAGTACACGCACCCGTGATATCCCACTTCAACCTCAAATAAATAATAATGAATTATCGCCGTAGTCACATCTTACGGTTAAACGCCCAAAACTAGCCTTCGTTAACGGTTAAAATGAACTTTGATAATGGTTTCCCGATCTTGTCAAAAAATGTATCCTCGTGAAATATGTAAACCAAAATACCACTTCTTTTCACCAAAAAATTATACCAACAATTATCTCAATGTATCAATGATACATTTGAATGATAAAATTTTGAAACCCAATTATGTTGATATTTTCGGATCAAAAATGATATAAGCATACACCATTAATAATGCTTATGATAAAACTTTCAATTCCGGATCCAAATTGATAATTCTTGCAGCCCAAATAACTAGTTACCCGGGCCCAAACATCATCAGTTCTTAGGCGGCCCAACAAAATGTCCAAACCCAATCCAAGGATAATTATATCCTCTCCATTCCACTTAATACAAGCAAACGGTATTAAGTACTGTATAACCTAAATCAAATAACTCATTTAACCTAACCAAAACTTGCGCCTACCATCAAATCCTCTCACCAAAACTTCTCTCTCCAAAGATCTCATCTCAACAACCGATCAAGAAAATCATCAAACTTATTTAATCAAAGTTATCACCAACAACAACCATACGCATAAAAATCATTTTGAAGTCTTCAAGATCCGAATATGGGTCTCGGGTAGGTTTTAATTTTGTTGTGATTTCTTGATATGTTTTACAATCGAACTAAGAAAAGAGAAAGAAACATAATTGTTTATTTCTTTTCTTTTATGGTTCGAACAGTTAAACGAAGCAAGGCTTCAATAAGATCAATGATGAATTGATTTTCGTGTGATTGACCTCTCCAAGGTCTGTTAATTCTTTGATAAACACGAAATAAATCTGAGATCATTTGATGTTCTTTTTAAATTTAGTCCGAGTCTTGAGATAGTTGTATTTTCGTTTTTGGTTTGATTCTTGAGTAAGATGTTGGAATGTGGTGGATATATGGATTTGGGTTGCTATTGTTGATGGGTAAGGCTGAAAGTGAGTCTGGTATTTTGTTTTGAGGTCACGGTCAAACAGTCAGTCTTCATCTTTATCTCATTTTTATGTCGAGTCTTAGGCGTAAAATGGAAAGGTCGAAAGGCTTATGCGTAAGAAAAACTTTAAGCGTAAAGAAAACGTTATGCATAAAGGCTTGAACCTTACGTGTAACATATGCGTAAAGGTTGAACCTTAAGCGTAAAAACGCTTCATTTGCGTAATCTTTGTAGGTTTACGCGTAAGGTTTACAACCAAAATATGTCAAGCTTATCCAAGCTTGATAAATATGACCAGTCGAAGTAATCCACACACTTATCCAAGTGAGAGATATACTGAGTTGCCAACTTGCCATTGGATGACGAAGAAGATGAGTATTCTGCTTATGCGTAAAATCCTTGTGCCAAAAAAAGAGGGTTTTGACTTTTTGACCTTTTCCGGCGTCCTTTTTCCGACCAGATTCATAAACCCAGAAATACTTCATAAGAAATATGACATCAGATGATGATCAAAATATAACCAGATGATGACCAAAAAAAATTTCACACGTGTTGGTATAAAACAGATTTAAAAGCAAGACTGTTTTTGTTTTAACCAACAAAAGATACACAAAACTTTAAAGGAAGCTGTTAAAGATAAGATAATGAGAAACAGTGAAAAATAAGTCAAAAAACAGTTTCAAAAGTTATAATTTTGACAAGAAAACATCACCAAAAATCAACCACAAATAACAAACCGACCTTGCTCTTGATACCAATGTTAGGACCGTATATTTGGGTGATTTGGTGAATCGGGAGGTCTTGGAAGATGGAAGAACACCATCTTCAAGTTAGAGAGAAAACTAAAGAGAAGGGAAACTAGTGTGTGTTTTATTAAAGGAAAATGAAAGGATTACACTAAGAAATCTCACCCTCCATGGAAGTATGGAGGGGTTTATATACCCAAACACATACAACAATGGGTAATTGACATAACAAGCCCATGTGTTTAAGGTAGCAAAGATAGAAAATGTAATCCCGTCAATGTCGTTCCATTTACGAGTTAGGAGCGATTCCAACACATATTATCATGTATTTATTAAAAAAATTGAACAAGACATACCGATGCACCAATGGCAATGAATAAAATTCCGAAAACTCCTTCATTTTTTGTCTGATTTGTGTGACAATCCCTGGGTTTTTTTCTAAGTTGTAACAATAATACGATAGCATTTAAAACGATTCTAATTGTGAACTTCTTAACATTTGTAACCCATAATCCTTCCCTCTCCATGCTTGTTGGTAAGATATAGATGTTTTATATTGTGCCATGATATCTTTTTTTTATATCTCTCCTTTTCAAATCACGGCTACCATCTTCTAATTTATCTTTCATAATGTGAGCAATAACTTTTTCGTATGCATTTTGATGGTTAGGATATGTTTGAGTTCTAGGACGCGTGTGAATATCATTCATCTTTGTAATTTGAAAAACATCTAAATTCTTCCAACTTTTGGCATTAATAAACCATGTGCATTGTTCATAATGGACACATCTAATGCTATAAGTATCCGAATTAGATTTATTGGAAACAAATTCATAACCATCTTTTAAAGCTTTCAACCTATACGCCAAGTCTAAAACACCCCTATTTAAAAAACATTATCGACTGTTACTTTAGTTTCTTTATTATAAACCTTTGTAGGCGTAGGTTTTGATTTGTAAAGTGGTGTTTCAGGAACTGCGGTCATATACTTTAAACAATTTTCCATTTATGGTTAACGGGGCGCGGGTTTTGATTTAAATCATCAAAATGATCATTTGCATCATCTTCATGTTCGTTGTCTGAACCGAAAGCAAATGATGACCATGGTTTTTTGAAATTTGCCTCATGTTTATAACCAGAGTCATTGTTTTGAAAATCATTTGTGTCGACATTTAGAGATGTACCATCATTTGATGGGCCAATATTTTCATCTACTCATAGAGCAAAAAAATTATAAAACTCATGCACTTGCTGGGTTGACCCAAAATTTGTTGTTTCTTCCATTTTTTTAGTTTGAGAAACATACAAATGTACAAGTTCACCAAGACACTCAAAAGCACATTGAACAAAAAAGTTTACCTCGTTGTCAACTGTAATATCGAGTCGAAAGTCAAGCGAAAGAACTTTCACTTTAAATTTACCTGGTCATCCTGATTCAATTTAAACTTATTCACAACCATTTCAACGAACCCGGACTAGGTTAGATCAAGATTGATAATGACACCGCGATCTATTTCATGATAATATAACATACATGTTAATACAAATAAACCATAAAAACGTTTATTTATATTTTATGATCTTCTAATGTTTTGTCAATAACAAACGTAAAATCATTTTAACGAAATAAATAAAATACGTAAAAGCTTTGAGCCAGTAGTTTACTAACATACGTTTACTAAAAATATAAAACCATCAACACATTTTTAGTTGAATAAGTTATATAAAATCAAAACCATTTTTATAAAATACTTACAAAGTAATTTTGTTTACTTATATTTTATAAAAATATATATGTACTTAATATAACTTGTAATGGGTAAATGATGGGTAAAAACCAAAGTCCATAACCCATAATCATGGAGCATGATCCATAACCCATGATCAATTGCATGAAATCATGTTGGATATTATCCATGATCCATGACCCATTTCCCAAGATTGATGACCCATTGACTAGGTACAATGTATCTTGTTGGGTATCCATGATCCAAAGTCCATGACCCATGGTCCATGACCCATAACTCGGTTTGCAACCCAAAATCCAGACTAGTCTGACCCAGTAGCCGGATCCTTTAGTTTGCACTGGTCGGATCCCTTAGGTAAGGGATCCGCCAAAACCGTAGGTACTGTAGGCAGTTTGCCTATAAATAGTGAGCAATTTCTCTCTTCCTCACTACCCGTTGTAGACATATCTTCTCTCTATGTTCTGACCTCTCTAACCTCAGATCCAAAGTATCATTCTATGTAGTTTTCTCTTTGTGTGATTCTCTAGGTTCCTCTTAAAGGCGAGATCACAACCTCTTGAAGACGTACAAGCTCAAGGTCATGAGTTGCTAAGCTTCATCATCACCAAGACCACTGAAGTGCATCTTGTTGATAGTTCTTCTCTCCCTCCATTAGTGTGTCGAGTTGAAGGCATTGGTGTATAGTGCGAAGGTGTACATTCAATATGGGATGTCGATGTATATTTGTGTTGGGTTAGAGGATATTGATATCCTTTAAATTGTTGTAAAAAAGGAGGTTGTCTCCTTTGGGTTGTAGTGTTGGGTAGTAGTTCATCCTTTGTAATGGAACTCGGTATCTAGCCTTGTACCGGATAAAGTGTAGGCGACGTTGTGATTTTTATGGAAGAACTCGGTGCCTAGCCTTGTACCGGATTAACTGTAGGCGACGTTATGAAGGCTTCTCCGCCACATTAAGGAGCTTGTGTTGTGTATTGCTTAGAAACTCTCGAGTTGAGTACTCGGGGAGTGGAGTAGAGCAAGGAAGGTGTCCTTGTAGCCGAACCACTATAAATACTTGTTTCGTGGTTTTGTGCTCCTTTACTCTTTTTCTCTTTGCATTATTTATGTATGTGTCTATCTATCAATATCCAATACACAATCTAAATGGATTGACATATGTCGATCTAAATACTTTAGAACGAAGTTTTAATCGGCAAAACTATTCAATCCCCCTTCTAACTTTCCACAATTGGTATCAGAGCTTCGTTACCAACTTTCTTAGTGTATATCGTACTTTAAAAACTTAATACGATCCGCGTATGTTTGAAAACTACAAAGATGGAAATTTCTTAAAACAAAAACCATGTTTTAGATTTTTTTTAATTTTAAAAATGTGGGATATTGATAAATCATTCTAACATTTTCTTGTAAGAAATCTTCATGCTAGGATTCTTCCAATGACTTCGTTCTATCTGAGGAAAAATGAAGTCAACACCCAAAGAAGAATCCAAAGTGACCACAATTTGCTTTTCCAAAATACGATTAAGTATTTTAAAAGCTCATGAAGTATTTCACGTCTATGGTTTCTAAAAACCATAAAAAAGGAATATAGCAATGTATGTTCTCTTAATTACAATTAGTTTGTCAAAAGCGTGCTAATTGTTTGAGGATAAAATGATGGTATATGTTTCTTTCTTATAATAAGCATCTTTATAAATACTTTGCGTATATTAAATGCTATGTGTATATATACGTGGATTATGTGTTTGACATCAAGTCACAATTTTATAAAAAAGTCTCTCTTCACTACTTTCCATCTCAACGTATCATCGAGGATAGTATTCCTCCTTGATTCTCCTAGACTTTGTAAGATATTCAATCTACGCTTTTATCATGAAAAGAAATATTGCTAACTAAAGTCTTAATCCACCATTCCTCATTCTATTCTCTTTTAAACATCTTTGTTTCCTTTCCAAACGTCTTCATTAAATGTTTACTCAAATAGGATTATAACCAATCTCATCTTCTACAACTTCTTCGCAAAAATTAGTTATTGTATAACTTATTACATGTGAGTGAATACTCCAAAACACCCTAAACTGGTTTGTAGTCCCCGATCCCTCAGTTGTACTAGTCGGATCCCTTATCTAAGGGAACTGGCGAAACCAGCCAAACAGACAATAGTTAAGTCATTTTTAAATCACAGACCTTCTTCACTTTCCATCCCCAAACCTAAAATGACCAAAACTCAATTCTTCTCATCCTAGGGCTTCATCTTCCTAAGCATCTCATTCCTAAACATCATCGTAAGTAATTACACTCATTCTTCCTATTCTTTGTCATCTAAATCCTAGGGTTTATGATTATAAATTTTCTTTATTCAATTGGTTTCATGTTTTTCTGAAAATTATACCATCAATTGGTATTTGTTTCCTATAAAATTTATCTCGAAACAAAAAGCCCCATATTAATAAGGTTTTTCGAAAAGGCATTGTTAATACAAAATAAGTTCATAAGATCATAAACCCATTTTGATCAATTCATCCATTAAAACATTTACCTTATTGGAATATTGTTTTTCTTCTAGGATCAAAGATGTCTAAATCCACCCAACAAGACCATCATGACACCGTCCACTATATCCCTAGATATTATCGAAAAGAAGGCTTATCAACTAGTGACCGCAAAGCCTTCAAAATGCTACAAAATGACTCATCCACGAAGGTCGTGTAATTTAGGAATCCTTCCTTGAAAACACCGACATTCCTCAAGTCTTTTCCACAATCAACTTTGATTGCCTCCTCAAAATAGATGAACAAATTTGTCCGGTTTTCATCTTTGAATTCTACAAAAGCGTTAGGATTATACGAAACAATGATGGAACCATTTCAATCGCTTTCGTCATAAATAATCAAAGCATCATCTTACCTCTCACCACATTCGCACAAATCCTTCGCATACCATGTGAAGGAATTTATATGTACTCTAAGGATTGGTCAATCGCTTGCCAACACCTCGCCTTAGACTCTAACCCCATCTATCACACTCCACTTGATGATCTCGTTGTAGTTCGAGATACCATCTTCACAAAAAGAGTCGACCAAACTTGTTACAAGCGCAACAAAGAACCCATTCATCATGAACCCTTTTAAATAGAACTCTTTGAAATGATTCCTATTTACAAAAGTGGGAAGAAATTCTTAGATAGAATGTCATTTGTTTGGTCGGAAACAAAGACCATCCTAATGCTTGTCTTGTCCAAATGATCTATTGTCTCATCCACCAAAAACCATTCAATCTCGCCTATTACATTGCCAAAAGATTGGTAGGCATTTTCAAAACCGACAAAATGGTCCTTCCCTAAGATATGCTCCTAACCCGTCCATTTTGAGCATGTTAGTGCAATGCAACCTACTCCTATTTCCGATGACCACTTTCTCACAAACCATGTTATGGTACCTTTCACCAAACAACCCACCAAAAGGCTTATGATCAATGGGAAAAGGCCTCGTCCCCTCTCGGATTATTTGGACGAAGATGATGATGATATCGACCCTGTTTCCAATTATCAACTTGATCCCATGACCTACTTTGAACAACTTCCCACACCTCCAAAGGAAACCAAGGAATTCAAGCAAACAAAAAGAATGTTCAAGTGTCTAACTCATTTCCTCATCAACATGGGAAAGAAGAAAAAGTGAAGAGATTGACAAAGGAAAAATTGTACTTTATGTCTCTTATGTGGTTATCTTATTATGACATTTTGGATGTTTTGTGATTTTTAAAACAACGTGTGATCATGATTTGGTTGTTATCTTATCTTAAGACATATTTAGTTGATCTTATATCAAAATTTGGTCGTTATCTTATCTGCTTGCTCATATGTTATTTCTACATGTTATACTTACTATGTTTCACTTCTATACATATATGCTTACTGTAGAGATCATTGGTTTCAAATTTTGATGTGTGGAATTACTTTTTGCAAACCTTCTACTAAGAAATTTGTGTCAGAAGCCGGATCCCTTGGCTATAACTAGCCGGATCCCTCAAGGGGAGGATCCATAGGATCCGGGAAGACAAAAGCATATTTTATGCCCTTTAGCATTACTCCAACCTTCCATAACTTATTGGACTAATTGAACATGCTATATTAGGATCACTTAGGTTTTCCTTAGGCTCAGTTGATCCTACATTCACTCATGGATGACTTAGGATCACATTCAAGTTGTTTTTGATTTTTCATTATTTCAAAACTCACCATCTTTCTGCTCCAATGTTTACACATTGTTTCTCTCATCTCAAAACACCTAGTTTGATATTTCTCTCATTTTTAACAAATTGATTTTACTCATTTTAACCTTAAAATGCTCTAAAATCTTATTTTTCATTTCTTGTGATTTTTAAGGAATTTTATAAATTTCTCCTTTATCACCATTTGGTTTCTACAACCATTTACCATCCTCAAAACTCTTAGTGTCATCCATGATCACTCATTGGTGTTTCTAAAACTCCATTCTCTCCATAAAAGTTATCATTGGCTATTCTCACTCATTATACTTGGTCATTTAAGTCTTCTACCCTTTAAGACACCTTAGTGGACCGAATAACTCAGAAGATAGGTACTAGACATTTCTAGAACCCAATCATTCCTTTTTATTAGCTTCTGATTGCCGAATCCCTAGCTTAAACCTAGCCAGATCCCTCAAGGGAGGGATCCGTTGGAACCGGCTACACGGAAAAATAATTATCACTTGATATAATCATTTCAAACCCTCTTAGTTAACCTAAACACTCCACATGATCTTAAATGACTCTCTAGAACAGAGAAACACTGTAGTTGACTCTTGTGCATGCAAATCATTTCAATTTGAAGAACTTTAGTGGTTTAGGCTTTAATTCACTTGCCTAATTTCTCCTTTTATAAACCACTTGTGTTTGAACTTCTAAACCACCATCCAAACACTCATTCTCATAAGCAAAACTTCTTCTTTCAACCTTTACCTTTTACCATCTAACCATGAGAAAAGCACCTAGTGCAAACTCATCCACCAAAAGCCCTCCAAGGAAAATTGCTCGTGTTGTCCATAAAGTTTCATCAACCGAGTCATCACCCAACAAAACTCTGAACATTAGAGTTCCCCTCCAACCAACTCTACCCATTAAATCAACTCCTCAAAAACTTGTTCCCACCAAATAACCTTTGCCAAACACCACCATACCTTCAAAACCAAACACTCAAATCACTACTAAAACAACCAAACCTTTACCTCTAGAACCTAGAGTTCTCTCCTTCACCACACCTCACTCATCACCAAATCTATACTCTTTAGAATATTTTCCACCCAGGCCTTCTCATCCACCACCATTGCCCACATTTTCATCAATTGAGAACATGGTACCAAAAGAACCCTCAAATGGTCCATATTGGATTATGAGGAATTTTCAACCCCAACAACCGGATCATATGGATCTCTATACTTCGTTGCCTCTACCACCAACAAATATGCCACCACCTTCATTTTTTGTGGAACAGCCACCTTCTTCATCAAACTTACCTCCACAAACTTCTTCATTCTTACCATACAGATCAAACTTACCTCCACAAAATTCTCCATCCTTTGTGGAACCTCAACCGTCTTCATCAAACTTACCACCAAAAACTTATCCATTCTTACCACCACCATTTCTATGCCATGACAATGATTGCTATCATTGTCAACATATCTAAGGGTTAGTCCATGAACTAAGTACGTTTTATGTTCTATCACCTTCTTGAAAGTTTTGATGAAGTCAACAAACCTAACCGTCCATAAACCTTGGAATGCAAGCACAAGTGGTGTTCTTTCTAGTCTTAGGCACAAGTTAGGTTGTTAGGATTTTTCTTATTTTGTTGCCTGTTTGTATCATTTTCATAGTTTTAGAGAATTGAAATATGTGTATCATTTCTCTTATTTTATTACATGAAACTACATGTTTGTATGTTATATAGTTATGTGAACATGTTTGGTGCAACAATACATAAATTACTTGGCCTTTTACGTCAAAATTTATGTCTACATTGCTGCTACTAAGTTGCAGGTATCCGAATCCCTTAATTTTGTCTTGACGGATCCCTCAAATGAAGGATCCGGCAGAACAGTGGACAAAAATACTTTTGAGCTAACTTTAAAGCTCATTTGCAGGAAACAACACACCATATACTTGTTTTCTAACCTTTGTTTTGTAGATTTCTAAAATATACATGAAGACTTTGACGCCCTCAACAAGGGGGAGCTTTTCATCAAATCAAAATGTTGCAAAATACTTGCAATACACTCGTTTAGTCTTCCTAATTACTTGACACCCTCATCAAAGGGAAGCATCCGTCAAGGGGGAGCTAAAACGAGACTCTTTTCTTACCTTACTACTTCTTCTCTCTAAACTTCTTTCTCTGCATCTTTCTTTTCTAAACTTCTTACTTTCGGTAATCTTTTTCTTAAAACTCTTTCTAAATCTTTTTCTTCTACTATGTGTTAGTTTCTTTTTGACGCTCTTTTTGTTTCGACAAAAAGGGGGAGAAGAGAGTAGAAACTCCAATTCAAAATTTTACGAATTTTATTTGTTACTTAAAATAATTTTATGCTTTGTCAACAAAAGAGGGAGATTGTTAATACAAATAAACTATAAAAACGTTTATTTATGTTTTCCGATCCTCTAGTGTTTTGTCGATAACAAAGGTAAAATCATTTTAACGAAATAAATAAAATACGTAAAAGCTTTGAGCCAATAGTTTACTAACACACTTTTACTAAACATATAGAACCATCAAAACATGTTTAGTTGAATAAGTTATATAAAACCAAAACCATTTTTATAAAACACTTACAAAGTAATTTTGTTTACTTATATTTTATAAAAATGTATATGTACTTAATATAACTTGTAATGGGTAAATGATAGGTAAAAACCAAAGTCCATAACCCATACCCATGGAGCCTGATCCATAACCCATGACCCATTGCATGACATCATGCATGAAATCATGTTGAATATTATCCATGACCCATGACCTATAGTCCATGACCCATGACCCAAGATCCATGACCCATTGACTAGGTACAATGTATCTTGTTCGTTTTCCATGGTCTAAAGTCCATGACCCATGATCCATAACCCATAACCCATAACCCGATTTGCAACCCAAAATCCGGACTAGTCTGACCCAACAGCCGGATCCCTTAGTTTGCACTGGCTGAATCCCTTGGATAAGGGATCTGCCAGAACCGTAGGTACTGTAGGCAGTTTGCCTACAAATAGTGAGCCATTTTTCTCTTGCTCACTATCCATTTTAGACATATATTTTATCTATGTTCTAACCTCTCTAACCTCAGATCCAAAGGATCATTCTATGTAGTTTTCTCTTTGCGTGATTCTCTAGGTTCCTCTTAAAGGTGAGATCACAACCTCTTGAAAATGTACAAGCTCAAGGTCATGAGTTACTAAGCTTCGTCATTATCAAGACCACTGAAGTGCATCTTGTTGATAGTTATTGTCTCCCTCCATTAGTGTGTCGAGTTTAAGGCATTGGTGTATAATGACGAAGGTGTACATTCAATATGGGGCGTCAATATATATTTGTGTAGTTTGGGTTAAAGGTATTGATATCTTTTAAAGTGATGTAAAAAAGGAGTTTGTATCCTTTGGGTTGTAGTGTTGGGTAGTAGTTCCTCCTTTGTAATGGAACTCGGTATCTAGCCTTGTACTGGATAAAGTGTAGGCGACGTTGTGATAGGTTTGGTTCTACCTCGTGGAAGAACTCGGTGTCTAGCCTTGTACTGGATAAAGTGTAGGCGACGTTGTGAAGGCTTCTCCGCCACATTAAGGAGCTTGTGTTGTGTAGTGCTTAGAAACTCTCGAGTTGGGTACTCGGGGAGTGGAGTAGGGTAAGGAAGGTGTCGTTATAGCCGAACCACTATAAATACTTGTGTCTTGGTTTTGTGTTCCTTTACTCTTTATCTCTTTGCATTATTTATGTATCTGTCTATCTATCAATATCCAACACACAATCTAAATGGACTGATATAAGTCGATCTAAATACTTTAAAACGAAGTTTTAATCGGCAAAACTATTTGTGGAAAACTAGAAGGGGGGTTGGAATAGTTTTATCGATTTTAATTTAAGTTTCAAAGATTTAGATTCGATCTTATGTTAATTCATATGGATGGATAGATAGTATGAAGCAATAAGTAAATAAAGCAAGTAAAGTAAAAGGATAGAAAGTAGCGACACAAGTCATTTATAGTGGTTCGGCTATAAGGACACCTTCCTTGCCCTACTCCACTCCCCGAGTACCCCACTCGAGAGTTCAAGCACTATGTCAACAAGCTCCTTCAACCTGACGGAGAAGCCTCACAACGTCGCTTACAATTTTTCCTGTACAAAGATAAATACTGAGTTCTTCCACGAGGTAGAACTAAACCTCTACACCACTATTACACAACAACTATGTGAAATATGAATTACAAGATCTTGCTACAAAAATCTTGTGGATGGACAAATCAATCAAGGACCCTTTGCTTGGATGACTTGTTGTATAGCGTGATCTCACCTTTGTGAAGGACCTATATGAGAATCACAACAAAAGATAGAAGAACTACTAGAATGATCAAATGATCAGAGGTTAGGAGAGTGAGATAATATATGAGAGAGTTGTAAGAAAAAGGGTGAGAAACAATGAAGAAATGGCTCACCATTTATAGGCACAAAAATCCTTCTGTCCCACGGTTCCGGTGGATCCCTCACCCAAGGATCGGCCATTAAAACACAGGATCCGGCATCTGGTCGAGCAATCCGGATTTTGGGTTGCAAACCGGGTTATGGGTTGTGGGTTATATGCCATGGGTCATGGACTTTGGGTCATGGGTACCCAACAAGATACAATGTATCTAGACAATGGGTCATGGGTCATGAGTCATGGACATTGGGTCATGGGTCATGGATAATACCCAACATGATTTCATGCATGATGTCATGCAATGGGTCATGGGTTATGGATTAGCTCCATGGGTATAGGTCATGGGTCTTGGATATTACCCATCCTATTACATATTATATTACAACAATTTATTTATTACAACATTTTATATAAATGACCAAATGTATATACTTTTCAAAAACAACATGTATTCTTATAATTTTACTTATGATAACTTCATATTTGTTATCAACAAAATATAACGAGATCCCTAAATATAAACAAACGTTTTGACGGTTTATTTGTATTAACAATCTCACTCTTTTAATTGATGACAAAACATAAAGTTATGGTGAGTAAAACTTAAGATTAGATGTATGTTTTGAAAGTGTATGTGAGTTTTACTTTCTTCTCCCCCTTTTTGTCGAACCAAAAAGTGAGCCGAGTAAAAAATAAATTATGGATCAAAGTCCATGATGTTGGTGATTGGTGGTGGATAAGAGCCTAGATATTCTTGTAAGGTGATGGGTGGTAGAGGTGGTGATGTTTCAAGCTCTTTGAAGAATGTATTTGGATATGTTGGAGGTGTTAAAAAGACTAGCTCTTTTGGGTTTATGTTTGAGGCTAGTTAGGTAGATTTTGATGGTTGGGATGGAGCGGGTGGTGGACTAGGTTGGTGAATGTGGTGGTGAGTTTTTAGGAGATGATGAAAGTGCTATATTGTAGTCATTGGGTGGAGAATGAGTAGTTGATAATGGGCTATTTGACAAGGGTTTAGCTAAGCAACAAGGCCGAATGCTAATCCGTGCGGTTTTCCTAGTTTTGGGTGGTGGTTGTATTACGGAAGGTGGTAGGATGAAGTTTCGGATTTCTTGAAAAGGGCTGTTTTCACTAGATAGTTCATCATTGTTTGAGGATCTTTTGGGTGACATGATGATGATTGTTTGTGAGGTTGAAAGTGATTGATATGCAAGCATTTTGAAACCATATTTATAGAACAAATAATGCATTACAATGAATGCTAAAACAAAAAGATGGACTATAATCTAATGATTAGATATGAATTTAAGACAAGTGATCATGAGAGCACAAGTATTAAGTAACATATTCATTAGTGATAAAGATAAAATGTTGAAAATTTGAAAGTTTCAAGCCAAAATAAGAAAAATAAGAGATAAAACAGGCTACTGTGAAACGATTCCCACTGATCCGATCCTTCAGGGATCCATCCAGCGTAAATGCTGGGATTCGTGGAACTGGTGTTCTCAGGTAGCAGAAAAATATTATTTTTGAAAACAATAGTGCCTAGTGTGTGCCTATATGGAAACAATATGGAGTTGCGGTTATCTTGACTCTTGAAAGAAAAAAAATAAACATAGAAGTGGAAAAATACGTATGTATATATGTACGTGAGATAACCCGGAGACTCCTTAATTCACTTTTGCTTGATTGAATGTACCCGAAAACACATATTAGTTATGTATTCCCTTTAGCATTCAAAAGACATGAGATGCAATGAAAAAGCTTTTTACTTTGTATTAATGAAGAAAAAATGTTTTTCCTAGACGTGAGAGTGATTTACAGGAAAATGATATGGAGAAATATCTTTTAGAAAATATTTCAAAGAATTTATTGCATAGAAAATATCTTTTGGTTTTGAAAATAAATCCCATATAGTTAGTGAGTTGTGTGAAATAGAGATCCTAGACTCAGAGGAGAAGGTAAGACAAAAATTTACGTACCTTGTAGAGTGAAAGTATTTCAAGATGATTGTTCCATAAGACCAAGACCTAGACGAAGCAAGTTGAATTGCTCCTGCTTCAACGATTTGGTGAGGACGTCGGCTATGTTGTCTTCAGATGACACTTTATCAATCAAAATGTTCCCTTTTTGAACATTGTCTCTTAAGAAGTGATGACGAATCTCTATATGCTTGGTGCGAGAATGCAACACCGGATTTTTGCTAAGATCTATAGCACCTTTTTGTCGCATAAAATGGCAATGTCACTTGATGGATGTCATAGTCAACTAACGCTTGTTTCATCCATAGTGCTTGTTTGCATGCTTTCCCGACGGAGACATATTCGGCTTCGGTTGTTGAGATGGCTAATGTCGTTTGCTTTTTTGAGAACCAAGATGTTAAACAATACCCCATGAAAGTTCAAACACCACTTGTACTTTTTCGGTCAACATAATCACCTGCATGGTCAGAATCTGCATATACAATAGTTTCTACCCCGTCCCTTGGGATACCATAATCCCAATTGAGTTGTACCTTAATATATCTAAATATTCTTTGACGGCTTCTAGATGTGAAGTTTTAGGGTCTTCTTGAAACCTAGCACAAAGACATACACTAAACATGATATCCGGCCGACTAGCCGTGAGGTAGAAGACTACCAATCATGCCACTCAGTATTTGGTGTTATCAACAGATTCACCGTCTTCATATTTGGTGATTTTGGTATCGGATGAAATTGTTGTTCTTATTGGTTTTGACTCTTCTAATCCGAATTTCTTTAGCATTTTTTTTATGTATTTGGATTGATTAAAGAATATACCATCTTCTAGTTGTTTGATTTGTAGACCAAGAAAGAAACTTAATTCTCCCATCATACTCATTTCAAACTCATCATGCATGATTCTTGAAAAATCATCACACATGTCTTGACAAGTCGATCCGAATATTATATCGTCCACGTATATTTGAACAATAATTATTTGTGATTCCTTTTTCTTTGTAAAAAGTGTATTGTCAACTAACCCCATGGTATAGTTGTTTTTTATTAAAAATGATTTGAGTCTATCATACTAAGCTTTTGGGGCTTGTTTAAAACCATAGAGAGCTTTCTTTAGTTTGTACACGTGATTAGGTTTTTCGAAATCGAAAAAGCCCGGAGGTTGAGCTACATAAACTTTTTCATTTATAAAACCATTTAGAAAAGCACTTTTTACATCCATTTGAAAAAGCTTAAGATCATGAGCGCAATCATAAGCAAGAAGGATTCTTATAGACTCTAATCTAGCTACGAGAGCATAGGTCTCATCAAAGTCTATGCCTTCTTGTTGGTTATATCCTTGAGCCACAAGTCTACCTTTATATCTAGACATGACACCGTTTGCGTCTAATTTGTTTTTATATACCCATTTTGTTCTGATTATGGTTTGGTTTTTAGGTGGAGGGACAAGTGTCCAAACATTGTTAGAAACAAATTGATTTAATTCCTCTTGCATAGCCATAACCCAACTTTCATCTTTTATGGCTTCTTGAGTGTTTTTAGGTTCTATGGTTGATACAAAACAAAATAGACTGCTTTGGTTTTGGACATGAGACCTTAGAGTTCTTTCATTTAATTTTCCTATAACCTTTTCTACGGGATGATCTTTAGACTCTTTAACATTGATGATTTCATTGTTTAATGGTCCATCTTCTTTTTTTATATTTTCTTTGATTTCTAAGACTTCACTTTCGATTAACTCATCATCGACAAGAGGTAAGATAGTTTTAGGTGGACTCTCGTCAAATTTTACATTTAAAGATTCTTCAACTTTCATGGTTTCTTTATTTAGTATTACGTATGCTTTACTATTAGGAGAATATCCTAAGAAGATATCTTCGGTTGATTTTGGATCGAATTTAGTTAAATAGTCTTTAGTATTAAGTATGAAACATTTACTACCAAAGACTCGAAAGTGTTCTAACAATTGCTTTTTGCCTCGTAACAACTCGTATGGAGTTTTTCCTAAGAATGGTCTAATTAAGACTCGATTTAGTATATAGGTTGATGTGTCGATAGCATTGCACCAAAATTTTTGAGGAATATATTGCTCATTAATCATGGGGCGACTCATTTCTTGTAGGGTTCTATTTTTCCTTTCAACTTCCCTATTTGTTTGTGGAGTGCGAGGAGCCGAGAAATTATGGGTATTACCATTAGCATCATAAAAAGCTCTGAATTGCATTGACACAATAGGACTTCCTAGTTGTCTTTGGATTTTCTTACTTAAGATTTCAAAGTAATCGAACGTTTCAGTTTTATTCTTTAAACATTTAGTCCATGTATACCTAGAGTAATCATCCACTATAACCAAGGTATAGAAGTTGCCTCTGTAACTTTGGATAGCGGATGGACCAAATAAATCCATATGTAGTAATTCTAGACACTTAGTGGTAGACACCATATTTTTTGCTTTATGACTAGCATGGACTTGTTTTCCTATGTTACAAGCATCACAAAAATGATGTTCGTATTTTAGTTTAGGTAGGTTTCTTACTAGTTCTTTAGATGATAGCGATTGAAGAAGTCGCTTGTTGGCGTGACCCAATCTTTGATGCCATAAGGTCAAAGTATCATCCATAGAGGTAAGACAAAGCTTTTCTTTTGGTTCATTTTCAATTTTAATAACATAGACTCCAAGTTTTCTAATGCCTCTTCCCATAGTAATACCATTTTTCAAGATTTTACTACTGGTTTCGCTAAAGAGTACGTTGCACTTTTTATCACATATTTGACCTATACTTAATAGATTAAAGTTTAGGTTTTCTATGTGACATACGTCGTTAATGGTCAAGGATTTGTGAGAGATTGTACCTTTACTGATGATTTTGCTCTTGCTATTTCCGAACACCACATTTCCTCCATTAAAGGATTCGTATGTGGAGAAAAATGCTTTATAACCGGTCATATGCCTTGTGCACCCGTTATCCTTGATCCATTCGTCCGGATCCAAGTCAACCTTTAGGCACACCTAAGAAAACAATTAACTCAAAAATCTGGTCCCCATTTGTTCATGGGTCCATTGGTGTTATACATTTCATTCATATGAGGTATATATGAAAATGGTGAAAAAGCATTCCAAGGTGTATAGTTTTGAAATGGAAAACCATTTTGGAAATTCCATCCTATTTGATGATGGTTACTTCTAGGATAAATATTGTTTAGCCTTCTTATAATTGTGTTGGTTGAAAACAATGGACCTTTGTTTTCATAAAACTTTGACCTTATTTTAGGTGGTTGTTTGACATTTCTAGGGGTTGAATTCTTTTGTTAAATAACAAAATCGGTTCTAGAAAGTGGTTGTGTTATTTCTCATTTGCCCACGGATCCCAAAATTAACACTAGCGGATCTTTTTCATCCGTCGGATCCGATAGTTTTCAATTTCTTTAACGAATTTGTTAATACAAATAAGCCGTAAAACGTTTATTTATATTTTACGATCTTCTAATGTTTTGTCGATAACAAAAGTAAGATCATTTTAACGAAACAAATAAAATACGGGTTTGAACTAATAGTTTTCTTTTACGCTTTCACATTAAAACTAGTATAAGTGATTTTATGCTTAAGATATACATATGTACAACAACTAGTGTTTACGATTGGGATAACCTTAACTAAGTATATACCAAAATGGGTAAAAACAAGTATATACTAAAATGGGTAAAACAAGTATATACTAAATAGGTAAAAACTAGCAAATGGTTTTGACCCATAACCCATGGTTTTATTTATACCACTTAACCAAGTTCATTGTATCCTTAAGATACATTGTATCTAGAAAGAAAACCATGGATCAACCCATAACCCATGACCCATATGGGTTCCACGGCTTTGTGCTAGCGGATCCCAAGTGGAAGGATCCGTGGGATCCGGGAAGCAGTTTTTCCTCTATAAATAGTGAGCCATTTCTTCATTATTCCTCACCCTTTCCATAACTTTCTCCTCGAAAATCGATCCAAGTCTATGTTTGTAGTTTTGTTTTTGTGTGATCTTTTAGGTTCCAAAAGGCAAGATCACCACCTTTGAAGTCGAGCAAGCTCAAGTCCATGAGTTGCCTTGCTTCCTCATTTATTGAAGTCCTCTTGTTGATGATCTCTTTCTTTCTTCAAAGAAGTGTAGTGTTGAAGACATTAGTGAAAGATGTCTCAAGTGTCAAGGAAGATATTAGTGAAGGGTATCAATCGTCTATAGGATAAGCACTTGTGATGCTTAGAAGTCCAAAATTAAAAGGTGCTTACAAGACTTGAAGCATTAGTGAAAGGTGCTTGAAGTGAAGACACAAGACATTAGTGAAAGGTGTCTTGTAGATCTAGTCAAAGGCATTAGTGAAAGGTGCCTTAGATGTACATTCGATATGGTGTGTTTTGATGTACTAGATAGACTAGCATTAGATCCAAGGATATTGATGTCCTTGATGATGTTGTAAAGGTAGATCTCCTTTGGGATTAGTCGTTGGTGTAGTGTGGTAGTAGTTCCTCCATTGCAATGGAACTAGGTGCTTAGCCTAGTACCTAATAAATGGTAGGCGACGTTGTGAAGGTGTAGTTCACCTATGTGAAAGAACTTTAGCCTAGCGATAAAGGGTAAGCGACGTTGTGTTAGGTGTGGTTCCTTGGTGTGAAAGAACTCGGTCTTTGTACGCGATGTTGTGAAGGCTTGACAAACTCTCGAGTAGGTGACTCGGGGGTGGAGTAGGGCAAGGAAGGTGTCCTTGTGGCCGAACCACTATAAATACTCGCGTTGTGGTTTTGTGCTTCTTACTCTTATCTTTTCATTACATATCTTTATATGCTTGTTTATCAACATCCAACACACACAACCAAATAGATTGACATAAGTCGATCTAAATAGTTTAAAAGGAAGTTTTAATTGGTAAAACTATTCAACCCCCCTTCTAGTTTTCCACAGAATTGGGTTTCCTTAATCTCGCTAGTTGACGCAATGTGTTCCTGAATACCTAGACCCTTTTGATTATTACCCGTTTTGACACTATCAAGTATTTTATCAAGGTAATTAGTACTTAGTCTAGCAATCTTAGAATCAAGATGATCAACTAACGTTTGAAGTTCTACACAAAGCTTGCATTTGCTAGTTACTTCTTTTCCCTTTTCTAATCTCTTTAATTTATCTTTTAGTTCAAGAATTTCCTTTTCTAAAAGTTCATTTTTATTTTTCAAAATCTTGTTTTTGTTAATCACCTTGAGACTAATTTTACAAAGCTTATCATATTCAAGATGTAAGGATTCATCATCTAACGATGAACTACTATAATATAGAGAGTCAGAACATACCTCGTTGGAGTCTTTTGCCATGAGACAAATTTCTTCCTTCTCTTCCTCACTCATTCCCCACGAACCACTCACGAACGCCTTTTGTTCGTCACGTTTGGGACACTCACTAATGAAGTGATTTGGATCCCCGCATTTGAAACACTTGCGTTCGTCCTTCACTTTCTTGTCGTCTTTGCTTTTTCGCAACCCTTTCTTGTCGTCATAAGGTTGCTTGACATATCTTCCTTTTCTCCGAAAGAACTTCTTGAAGTCGCGTACCGCCATCGCATACTCTTCGTCCTCACTTTCCGAAGATGAGGTTTCTTCATCACTTGAGACTTTCTTGGCCTTTAAAGCAAGAGATTTAGGTTTCTCTTTCTTTTCCTTTGAGACCTCTGAGTCTTTAGCGAGTAGGAGCTCATAGACTTTTAGGTTGCCTACGAGTTCATCGAGAGTGAGGATTGACAAGTCTTTGGATTCTTCGATGGTCGTCACCTTTGGTCTCCACTTTGATGGAAGCACCCTTAGAAATCTCCTGACATGATTACGACTAGAAAAAGACTCATCAAGTGCTTGTAATGAAGTAATAATAGTATTAAATTGAGAAAAAGAATTATCAATATTATCCTCATCCAATATTGAAAATTGTTCATATTGTTGAACAAATAAATCAATTTTGTTGTTTTTAACTTGTTGATTTCCTTGGTGTGTTACAACCAAAGAGTTCCAAATTTCTTTTGCGGTTTATGCATAGAAATTATTTCAAAGATTTAGATTCGATCTTATGTGAATTCGTATGGATGGATAGATAGTATGAAGCAACAAGTAAAGTAAGTAAAGTAAAAGGATAGAAAGTAGCGACACAAGTGATTTATAGTGGTTCAGCTACAAGGACACCTTCATTGCCCTACTCCACTCCCCGAGTACCTCACTCAAGAGTTCAAGAACTATGCCAACAAGCTCCTTCAACTTGTAGGAGAAGCCTCACAACGTCGCTTACACTTTTTTCGGTACAAAGCTAAATACCGAGTTCTTCCACGAGGTAGAATTAAACCTTTACACAACTATTACACAACAACTATGTGAAATATGAATTACAAGATCTTGCTACAGAAATCTTGTGGATGGACAAATCAATCAAGGACCCTTTGCTTTGGATGACTTGTAGTATAGCCTGATCTCGCCTTTGTGAAGGACCTATAAAGATAAAAGAACTACTAAAATGATCAAATGATCAGAGGTTAGAAGAGTGAGATAATATATGAAAGAGTTGTAAGAAGAAGGGTGAGAAACAATGGAGAAATGGCTCGTTATTTATAGGAATGAAAAGCCTTCTGTCCCATAGTTCCGGCGGATCCTTTACCCAAGGGATCCGGCTAGTGCAAACCTGGGATCCGGCAGTCTGGGTCAGAACAGTCCGGATTTTGGGTTGCAAACTAGGTTATGGGTTATGAGCCACGGGTCATGGACTTTGGGTCATGGGTACCCAACAAGATACAATGTATATAGACAATGGGTCATGGGTCTTGGGTCATGGGTCATGGACATTGGGTCATGGGTCATGGATAATACCCAACATGATTTCTTGCATGATGTCATGCAATGGGTCATGGGTTATGGATTAGCTCCTTGGGTATGGGTCATGGGTCTTGGATATTACACATTATATTACAACAATTTATTTATTACAACATTTTATGTAAATGACTAAATGTATATACTTTGCAAAAACAACATGTATTCTTATAATTTTACTTATGATAACTTTATATTTATTATCAACAAAACATAACGAGATCGCTAAATATAAACAAACGTTTTTACGGTTTATTTATATTAACAATATTCAACCCCCCCCCCTCCTGGTTTTCCACAATAAATTTGAATTTTTTTTAAATTCAAATCCATTTTTTTAATTATTGTGAAGATGTGTATACATTCAATTTCGTGGATGTGTTATATATAATGTAGTATTAACGTGTGTGTTTGTAAAAAGTAACTGCCCAATGAAACTTATTTACTAGTCACATCCATGTGTTTATAAAGTATCTGAATAGTCATTCATGTCATATTTCGTGTAGATTATTAAGTGATAAAAAAAAAGTTTCTTTACTAGTCACATCCTTGTCTTTATAAAGTATCTGACTAGTTCATATTTCGTGTAGATTATTAAGTGATCAAAAAAAGTTTCTTTACTAGTCACATCCTTATCTTTATAAAGTACCTGACTAGTCGCATTCATGTCATATTTCGTGTATAATATTAAGTGATAAAAAATTTCTTTAGTAGTTACATCCTTGTCTTTATAAAGTATCTGACATTCATGTCATATTTCATGTGGATTATTAAGTGATCAAAAAAAGTTTGTCTGACTAAATGTCCTACTTTCAGGTCTTATTTGGTATAGATTATTATGTGTTCCAAAAATTTTCCTTTCATGTCAATGACTTGTCAGGTCCATGCATGTATGATCCAAACACTCAATTTAAGAAAACGTACATTCTTTTATTTGAAAATGCTTCAAAATTTTAAAAGTACTTTCATTTATTCAAACATAAAAGTTACAATACGAAATTTAACATTAGAATACAAAATTTTAAATTACAATACCGAAACTAAAAAACATATGTGGTTTTTTTTTAGGATATATATAATGAAGCATGATGAAATGAAGGATGAAGATCATTTCCTCCCTCATGTCATTCTGCTTCATTATATATATCTTCCAAAAAAAGCCTTGTATGTTTAAAAAAAACGAAAACTAAATTAATACAAATTACGATAAGAAATTTAAAACCAAATACAAAACTAATATATAATCGTCCTAAATGTATTTTTCATGTAGCCAAATATACTTCCCCTCGATTTGTTTTTCTATTTAAACAAGGCATTATGCATCTCGTAATCTTTTCTTGATTCTACGTTTAAAAAAGTCTCTATTTGAGCACGGTTTTCAAGCAGAATGTCATTGCATTTCTCGTATGCTTGTCTCACAATATCTTTAGCTTCGCATGCCTTTTTAAATTGCATGGCTAATTCGCACAACGCTTGCTAACGAGCTCTATCCTCTGCAATTAGTTTATCAACTAAATTTATAATTTCATCAATGGTATGTGGAACCGAACAACACATATCAGATTTTTTGTAGGAATGAAATATATTTGTTGTGAAAGATTATGAATATATTGAAGAAGTGTATGAAATGGTGAAGTTATTGAGTATTTGTAGGTAAAATATTGGTTAGTGGGATTTTTTATGTTTTATATAGTAACAAACATTAAGTGTACTTTGGGCCCCACATTGTCAATTGCTTGGTGACTGAATTGTCAAATGCATAAAGTTGTCATATTTCGTATAAAAAATATGTGATCTATGGAATGTCATTGAATCATTAAAATCATGTTCGTATATTGTTATTGAAATATTAGCATATTTCGTGTAAAAAAGTATGTGATCTATAGAATGACATGGCTAAATGTTATCATATTTCATGTAAAAAAAGTGTGTCATCTATAGATTGTCATTGACTTGTCAAGTTCATGTCCGTATATTGAATGTTGTCATATTTCGTGTAAAAAATATGTGATCTATAAATTGTCATTGAACTGTCAAATTCATGTCTGTATATTGTTATTTCATTTAAAAGACTATGTGACCTTAGATTCTTATTTTGCTCCTACTCTATATATATACCATCCACAAAAATTCTAACAAACATAGACTTTAACAATAAACTCAATACCAACATGTTGGGTTTTACTAATCATAACAATTATAAAAAAACACATAAACATCATCAAAGCATGCAACGGAAGTAATAGGAATAATACTTGTAATTTAATTAACCGAATTAAAAGTATATGCGTACCTTTTGCGAATCAATACAATTAGGGTTTATGAAAACCCCAAATTAAGATCAAGAACCAAGAAACCCTAAACCCTAATAAATTTGGGTTTAACAAATTCGACTACACCAAAAGTCGAATACCCAAGATATGCAAACACAAGTGTATTTGCTCTTCGTTCTTGTACACACGCACTAATATCGAATTAATGTGAAAAGCTAGGTTCTTGAATCACAAATAAACCAAACACTTGTTTCTTGATGTTGGAAAATCGATCCCTATGGGTTTAGGGATGGAGTCGATCGGCCAAACACAAGAGGAATGAGAGGAGAAAGAAATTAGGTTTCTAAGTGATCCAAGGTTAGATTTATGAATACAAGGGTTTGTATTTATAGGTATCTAATAACTTGGTGACCAAGAAAAGATCCTCCTTGGGCTTTTGAGACCCACGACCGCCATAGGACCCAAGAGGGTTCTAGATCTTTCTTGTCCACTAATTTCATCTCTAGTCCTTTTAGTTTACATTTAACGACCGTTAGTCTAAACTCGTTAAATATTAACTATCGTTAAGTGTTTATTTCTTGACTAAACAATTAATAATAACATTTATATATTAATTATTCTAAACATTAATTCTCATACGTAATGTGTGCAATCCCGAAGTCTCGAGTTCGAATTCGGTCATACTAATATTAATTTATATCCATAACCTTTCAGCTCCCACTTGGATATATCTTAATATAGTAATGACATTGGTTTAGTCTAGCTCAACACACCAATGCCCCCTGATTTGAACCGAGTGTGGTTCCCTGGAAAAACCATTTTTAATGATTCATCATTAATACTTATCCTTTTACTTCTAATACTTCACTAACTGTGAATATGGATCAAGTCATTTCACAAGTTAATATTTTTGTTTCTCGTTATATCCGATTGAACAAGATTACCAAATCATCTGAACGTATTCCAGATAGATCTTGGGTAAGGCCTTACAAACATCTTGTCAACCCTACGAGGGGCCCAAACAGTATTATGCTTTGAAACAAAGTCAAAGGAGCAGATTCTCTTGACTACAAGCAAAACTCATGAACTTTGCAACACTTCTGAAAATAGCCCTTATGACTACCTTTTACGGATAGCGTTAGACTATTTCACAAAAGTGTACTACATTCATAATGCTTATCCGGTATCTCAAGTCTGAGGATAAATATACATGATTTACTTAATGACAAAGATCCATAAAGTACAATCATGTTAAGTTGGGATCTGTCCTATATTCAATTCATTGAATATCATGTGAATTTGGCATGTCTCACGCATCAATATACTTAATGTATATTCTACCAAAACTCATATTTGTCTTAATTCAATGACATTCCCACATCATTGATCGACAACGGACTTTTAGAATAACATAAGTTATTCACGGATTAAACATGCAAATATAGGATATAATATTAAGAAAATGAAAAATAAACATAACCAATATTTTATTTTATTTAAATAATAATTGTTCAAAACATCCCTAATCCAAATACTAAATAGATCAATGCATGATAATACTTGTTAATGAATTATGCCTCAAGTAATGACAATCATACTTGTTGACAAGGCATAATTTCAACTAACTTTGATCTATTAGAATTTTGAGAATACTTATTTCAAGAATTCAACTAGTGAAGTTCTTGTATGTGTGCATTCAAAATATCTTGATATTGCCACATAATATTTCATAAAGTGTGTGACATCCTCAACCACCAATTTATGACAATCAAACTTTCAAACATTTTAAAGTTTAAAGTATTCTTATTCTTTATTGTATAATGCAACTATGCTCTTAGTTGAGCACAACTAGTTCACATGGCCATCAACAAGGATGAAATCCTATCATGACTAGTATTGAGTGTCATCTCAATTAAACCAGCATCATTGTATACAAACAACAATATGCTCTTTAAAATTTCGTAAACTTCAATATCTACAGTGTAATGTTTGATGCCTTCAAACTTTCAAGTTTGTTAGCTAGGATAATCACGCAACAATTGTTGTATTGCTCATCCATAGAATTTTGAGAGCAACTCCAGGCTGAGGGATGTAATTCTAGATTCAAACATATTCTATTAGAATATTCATTACACTAGTTATCTAATAACTTCATTAGATATCAATGTTGTCAAATCATCTTGCATTCAAGCATGATACAACAATAACTTGATGTACATAAAAAATCCTTGTGTCAAACTAAGATTTTATTCATGTTCTACATATCTATTTTTCAAATGATATATCATGTTCTATTAGACTCATTTATTTACCACACATGTTTACATATACTTCAAGGTTGTATGTCTAATTTTCTAAATCTTGCAAGTGAAGTTCCATTCCCAACTAGAGCATAACATTTAGTTTTAGATGGAATGTTACTACCCACAACATATAAGATTTAAAGAAAATAAACATAATACTCCCACTAGCTTTCAGGAATACTTAGAAATTATCTTATTTTAATCTCAAATCAAAACTTGGATTTAATAGTTAAACATAAGAATCATCTCCTAGATGCATGCATATATCCATTCATAGATTCTTGTAGTTTGTACATTTCCAAATATTATGTGAATTCATAAAACTCCTTTGTATTACTTATCGTCCTCGCAAAAGCAATCACACAAGAAAGAGTTTTAATATTCCATTGTCATTTTTTATATCAATAAAAATAAGTATGACAATTATAATCATTATATATTTAATGTGCCAAGGAAAGAATATTCAATCACAGTTAATTGTTTAAGTGTGATTAATAATCTTGTCACAAGTCATGCATTAAACACATGTACGATTTTGTCCATATGATTTCTACACAAAGATTTAAACCACTAGGGTTTTTCTTCCTTTGAAGAAAACTCATCTTTATTAAGATAAACCAAGTTTCTAAAATTTATTATCTTTTTGGACAGCATCTTAACATTCATAGTATGAATAATTTATCACAATTCAATATTAGGTAATATATCATTATGATTAACAGGTTTACCATGATCCTGTAATTCATATTTCTCATCATATCAAATATCTGAGATATCCTTGCGGATCTATGAATGAGAATTCCACCATCTTGAGGTCTATCATATTTGACCTCATCATGATATTTACTAGTGTATTTTAGAAGATTATGTGTTTTGTAATTGTAATTTAATCTCTTCAAGATCTAAACAAAACTCCCACTTGCTTTTGTAATTTAAAGACTATCTATAAATACTTTAGTAATTAGAACAACACTAAATTGTTTTCTTTTAGGATATTACAAATCACATTAAGAGTTCGTAAATCTTGTTCGTTAATAACCTACTCCATAAGTAGTTTTAACAAATCAGAACTTCAATATAAGACTCAATGTGATTCATCACATTCCATACTAAAATGGTGTCTTATTAATCTTCTAGGTTTTGAGTTTTATTAAGTATATCCAATTAATACCCAATTTCTAACCTTGATAACTTTTGGAAGAAAAGAGGATATAGTTATCTTGAATCACACAATATGACAAAAGTTTGATTCTTCTAACTCGAACATACCATATACATACAAGATTTCATTAGAATTAATATTGTAAGACAATCTAACAATATATAAGATAAACTTATTCCTTTTAGCCTACCTATTTACCAACTAAGTCAACTTAATGGTATAATAGAATATTCAAGCCAATTGCATGCTTTATAACATAAGTATTCTTTGACTAAGTCAAAAGACATAACAGTTATAATATTTTACTTTATATTATAAGTCTTTAAAAGACTTCATGTTTGTGAGTTTATACAGAAACACATAACCATGTATAATTTAAAGTTATCATGAACACCACGCCATGGTTTCAATTAATTAATTTTCAAGTTAATAAACTATTTATGTCATTCCAAGAATACACAAATATTTAAAGTAGCATTAGATTACTTTATTTTTATTATGTCATCCCTTAAAGTGTCCAACTTAAGAAACTGCAAAAGCGTCCACGCCCGATCCCACGACAATGGAGATTTACCTTGAGATTACAATCTAGCCAAGATCTCACTTAACCTAAAATGTAACTTCAAGTGTTTCTATAATTTGAATGACATAAGACATAAAAGTAGTCTATGCTATAATCTTGACACATGTTCTTTAAGCAAGACAATCTTATTAGAACGTTAATCTCTTACCTTACGATCAAGAGAATCCATTAATCATATTTGTATGTGTTGTTCCTTTGCACACAATAAAAACTTCTCCCACTTGTACATAGAACAACATCATGTAGTAGATAAACACCATGACATTCGTTTGTTTATGTGAGCAATATGATAGTGTCATAGATATATAAGCATTACAAGTAGATGTAGGACCACTTAATTATCAAGGAAACGTTCATAACTATCCTTGAGAATATGAATGTCTACATTTTTGAAGGTAATGTATTATTTCAAGAAAATCTAGAAATAATCTGAGTTACTACCAAGATAATATATCTTGTAACTCCCACTCAATTTAGACAACGTTACAATAATGTCTTATTCAGTAATACACCATACTCCCACTGGATTTGACACCATTGTAAGTGTTTCATTAACCAGTGAAAATAACGTGCTATTACGTTGTTACCCCTTTTAAAGACCATTCGTAACAATTACTTAGGTACTAAAAGAGTGCATTCTACTCGTAGATGATGGATCATCCATCAATGCTATTAACTTGAAAATTTGAGCATGCAATGTCTACCTTAATGGGTCTACCATCGCCATAATGATGTGTAGCACCTTTAATTGGTCAAAACAAAACAACTAGATAAACTATACTAGTTTGTCTTTTACCAATTTTACGGTAATTAGTCTAGCTTCTAATTTAATAACTCATAAAATGTCAAACATGTTTTCTAGTTGACCAAAATGTCATATAAGAATTCAATCACCAATGAGGGTAATGAAAAATCTTAAGGAAAACATGGTGTGCAATTTTCTTAACTATTAAAGTTGCTATGAGTTATATTAGAATTTAGACAATTCTAATGTTCCTAACATACCTTCTCAATCATGAAAAGGAATAGGATTGAGTTTCACTCTTCTTCCATGGAAAATAGTCTATGTTTGTCTTTTTAGTAAATTTTTCTTGATCAAACATTTGTTTGAAAACAAAACTAGATCAATTTACCAAAGCCCAAACCACATTTACGGTTTAATGTTGCATTAATACAATCAAAAGAATTAACAAAATTCAATTTAGTATTTTCGATAATTAAATCTTTCAAGAAAATAAAATACCCTTAGGTCAATATTCATATTAACCATAGAATTTTCCTTGAATCTAGGACCCTCATTATCATTGTTTCTCCACATCAGTTGATCTGCTAGTGATGAAAGTATAGAATAGGTAAATGTCGAAGAACAATAATTGACAAACAAGTTTTCAATTCCTAGTAAATATGGGATTTACAATTTTGCCAAACAATTATGCAAACGTAAGCATGTTTTATCCCATCTTATGCCTTAAGTTATAGGTCTCACTAACTAACTTAATTAAGTTGTCTAATTTAGAAACTGAAAATTATTTAAGCTGAGGTCTCACACAACATAAAGATTCACCTTGTTATTGTAATCTAGTTCAAGGTCTCACATAACGTAAATTACAACTTCAAGTGTTTCATATCATTAGATGGCTTAAACTTAAATTTTAAAGGGTACAATTTTGATGTGTAATCAAAACTTATGTATGAAGAAGCATGCATACATCTTCGTAATATAAAAATTTCAAAACCATTACTCATAGTTTTAAATTGCTAAGATTAAATTCTACAAAGTTTTAATCGATGCGTTGAGAAACTTACAACTTTGCACTAAGATGCTTCGTATATAGAATAGTTATACTAGGTAGCTCCAATCGAACGCATAGGGGAGGCAGAGGACCGTAAGCGCCAAGCATAACCTTAGACATCCTTTCGGTGATCATGCGCACTTCTTTGAACCCCCTTTTGAGTTTGTTATAGTGGGTGAGCCGTTCTAACCATTTAGTACAGTCGCATCAGTCGATTAAAAGTTCAAGATTTAATACTTAGAAAACAAATCAAATTTCGCCATTATTTAGTCCATTTAATTTTTTATTAACAAAAAACCCTTTTTGCTTACTAACGTGTCATACAATATAAACAAAAAGCACTTTAATAAAAATTAAAACGAACTCAAATAATATACATATAACTTAACAATTAACATATGTAAAAACAACTAGCCACATGCATAATTTTTTCGATAAAACCTAATAAACAATTCTAGGCCTAAAACCATGCATATATTAACTAGGGCTTTCACCTACTAGTGCAAGTGAGCCACATACATCGACAAGTCGATTGCGTAAGCTAAAGTTAATGATATACCATATTGCACATAACGAGTTATTATTATCAAACTAATTACCATGTGAATTTTACTTAACAATTAATCAAAACAGTTAATAAACAATAATCCATGGTAAATCATGCATGTTCCACCATGGATTCCTCATAACAATTATAATCCCAAGAAACGCATATAACCATGGCACATAACAATTATTCATGAAAAACCACATAAAATATACATGCAATCCTTGGGTTTCTACAAGTTTTACAAAAAATAAAACCTAATTAGAAAATAAAAGGGTAATCGACCCTTATAATAAAAAATTAAGGTTCCAATTTTTAAAACCCTAGAAACCAATAAAAGCATGTAATAATCACAAAGATTCAATTTTTATGTGTTTCGGTAATTAATTACAACATATTGATGGCTCGTGATGCAACTGTTGGGTTTTACTAATCATAACAATTATAGAAAAACATATAAACATCATCAAAGCATGCAGCGGAAGTAATAGGAATAAGACTTGTAATTTAATTAACCGAATTAAAAGTATATGCGTACCTTTTGCGAATCAATACAATTAGGGTTTATGAAAACCCCAAATTAAGATCAAGAACCAAGAAACCCTAAACCCTAATAAATTAGGGTTTAACAAATTCGACTACACCAAAAGTCGAATACCCAAGATATGCAAACACAAGTGTATTTGCTCTTCGTTCTTACACACGCATTAATATCGAATTAATGTGAAAAGCTAGGTTCTTGAATCACAAATAAACCAAACACTTGTTTCTTGATGTTGGAAAATCGATCCCTATGGGTTTAGGGATGGAGTCGATCGCCAAACACAAGAGGGAATGAGAGGAGAAAGAAATTAGGTTTCTAAGTGATCCAAGGTTAGATTTATGAATACAAGGGGTTTGTATTTATAGGTATCTAATAACTTGGTGACCAAGAAAAGATCCTCCTTGGGCTTTTGGAGACCCACGACCGGCCATAGGACCCAAGAGGGGTTCTAGATCTTTCTTGTCCACTAATTTCATCTCTAGTCCTTTTAGTTTACATTTAACGACCGTTAGTCTAAACTCGTTAAATATTAACTATCGTTAAGTGTTTATTTCGTGACTAAATAATTAATAATAACATTTATATATTAAATATTCTAAACATTAATTCTCATACGTAATGTGTGCAATCCAAGTCTCGAGTTCGAATCCGTCATACTAATATTAATTAAATTATTATATTTGACCTATAATCAATCGATAATCAAAATTGAAGTATGTTTTGGGATAAATAGTTTCAACATACAATAAGCTGATGTCTGTATCAACCTACAATAAGCATATTCAGTATACAAAGTGTGATTTATTAAGATAAGGCCAAAAGCCTTGAATAATAGTTTGTTCGAGGACGACATCGCTTGTAATAATATTAAAAAATTTCATAAGCGTTATAGGATCAAATAAGATAAGAAGCTGCACCGCACTTTTGTTTTCCACATGCACCCATGTCATCACGTAGTTACACATCATCTAAAACCGACTATTAGAGCACTCCCAATCGTAACACTATAACACCAATAACACCGCCCACGCCGCCACATCGCCTTTTAACATTTAACATTAACATCCCCAAAACACCCACAACAATAACATCCCAATAACATCAATAACATTCCCAACAATTTACAAAACAACCTCATTTAGGGGCATAAATGAAAAAGAAAAGGAAAAAAAAAAAAAAAAAGCAAAGTAGGCGTTAGCCAGAACGCCTGTGGACTAACGCCGTTATAACGCTGCATGTCCAAAGGTTAACGCGCAATAACGCCGTTGTTTGGAGGCTTAACGCCGTTTTTGCGTTAACATTGAAAGTGCTCTTACATAAGAATGAAGCAAATCTGAAAATCGAGTGGTTAAACTTTCACAAAATAAGTATGAATGATTAAATTAAAACACTTGAGAAACTTAGTTATTATTTGATGAGTTTTTCCCTATTTATATCCATAACTTTTCACAACATACATCAGTCTAACAAACATACCAATGGCCGCTAGTTTCCAAAAATTCAA
The DNA here is from genome assembly GCA_022545495.1 of Chrysanthemum lavandulifolium. Classification (NCBI taxonomy): domain Eukaryota; kingdom Viridiplantae; phylum Streptophyta; class Magnoliopsida; order Asterales; family Asteraceae; genus Chrysanthemum; species Chrysanthemum lavandulifolium. The sequence continues at coordinate 241,732,002 of CM040242.1, forward strand.
ATGTAAATTACATTTCAATGACAAAGAGAATGGTGTCATTATGTACAGCGATATGACATACTCACTCATAGTTGAAATGTTGGTGAACAAATTCTACTTGGATCCAAATAAGAAACTTAATTTGTCCTATAGTCTAAGTCCATTAGATACTCTGATGGAGATTAAAGACAGAAACGATGTTTCTTTAATTGTTACGTGTGCTTGTGGTTCCCCTAATGGTATACCACATTTGTACATTGATCAACCTAGAGAAAACACAACTACTATAAGACAAAAACGGATAATACCCGGTTCAACGAGTATTCTTCAAGAAAGACATTACAAAAGGTGGCCCTTCGTCTATAATGCCAACCCAAGAGTATGTCAGGAAAATAATGGAGGAAGCGTCTGAAGATGATCATTTTACGGCGGCTAAGCGCATTGAGTATTTAAGCGCATTGAGTATTTAAATGCTTTTATTCTCATGAGAATGAATTGTTATTAACTGTCACCCAAAATTTGCACAGGATTTATCTCTCAAGATCGCCTCTAAGCAAAGTGAAATATGAATTGTTATTCAATTGTCATTCAAAAGATTTGATTATTTGTTTTATGGTTTATATTCATCTTGAAGATATCAACCTAACAAAATCGCCATGCGATTAACGCAACACGGTTGAAATAGGTGATGTGTTGATACAAAAGTTGGGAGCTAACTTTCTTGTTTGTTTGAACTCCGGCTCGCACTCAATTGAGTCTTGATGCTTGAGACCTGCGCATTAAGTAACAGAAAACACCGTTAGGCTTATCGTGGATTGTCTCCACGATTATCCTCCCGTGAGAGTAAGTAATCGGTTTTAGGGTTAATAGAGAGTTAGGTTTTAGATCGCACTTTAATGAGGCCGAGATGCCCTTTATATACACATGAAATCCTTGTTGGTTTCGTGTTCCTCAAGTTTCGCGATCCCGCCTAAGTCGGTTATCGGATGCTTATCTCCCAAGATAGGAGATATCCGATATTGTTAAATCATAATAACTTTGGGTTTGGGCCTCGTGAGCCCAAACTGTTACCGGTAGCCCATGCATCGGGCCTAATTGTTAGTATCGCTCATTGGTCGGGTTCATGACCCGATGTAGACTATACGTCATCATGTCCCCCGCCTAGTATGCGTAGGGACAACTTGGATGCTAGACTAATTGTTGCACTTTTAAATTCTTCAAACGAGCAAAGAAGCTAAAAGAATGAACCTAGGCGAAATATTTCAAATTCCCACCTCGTAAAATGTGAGAAAGTTTATGAAAATACGTCACATCAAACGATCCTAGCCACACAATTAGAGATAGTGGATCCACGCGGCAATCATCGTGTGGAAGAATAAACTTATATAACCCCGCTCCTTATTACTGTGAGTATCACAGTAAATCATTTTCACCATTGTTAAAAAGCTTCAACCTTCCACCAGAAACCCTTGATAGGTAAAGGTAACCGCGCGTGCGCCACTAATAATTGTACCATGGTCCGTGGTCTAGCTGATTTCACCTCCGACCTGACCGAGGCAGAACTTCTCGAGTTCTCTTCGGATTATTATATTCCCTTCGCGCTGCATCCGGAAGTTCCGGATGCGCAGCGCCCATCGCGCACTTTCCCAAGAGAAAGTAGGGTATACACGCTTTTTCGAGTTCGCGAATCAACGGTGCCCATATCCCTATTCTTGAGTGACGGTTAAATTATTACCGTCAGATATATCCCACCGCACCGCATAGGTGCAACCAAAATAACAACTTCGAGGTTAATTGCCGATCCCGCAATTAACCCGACTATCCACCTATTCCGCGATTTTACCACACAACGTGGTCAAACGGGTGGGTATCGTTTGCTAAGCACGCCGGTAGACTGCAATGTTACACGGAGAAACTTGACGCGCTTAGAAACTGGAGGGAAAATTTTTTCTGGATTGATAAGGCGGTCTTTCCCTGGAATTTTGATTTCTATACCCAGGGTTCGCTACCAAAGGATGAGCGCCCCACCCCTGGATCGTACAGCTCTGAGGATGCTGATACAATAAACACAAACCGCATACCCATCAGTTGCTACCCTGAGGAATTTTTGGTGCATATGGGCATCAGCCGCAATTACTTTGGTAGACCTGAGGAATTGCCGATATTCTTGGACGCGGATGGTCGTGGTGGTGCTCTTCCTTTGCATACCTTTGATTTACTAATGCGAGCATTCCTTTAATCCTTGTACTTTCCATAACTCGTTTGCTTGTTTGTCTTTTGTTGCACGTAGATGGATCTATTCGCAGCTTGTTCATTTGGCGAGGCCGCCAAGTTGCTATTGGGGTGCGCCTTGAAAGAGGGGAAGAGCCCATTTTGAAGCTACCGGGCATACCCTAGAAATAGAGTTGGGAGAGACAGAGGTAGTTCCTCCGTCGACCGGAGGCGACCCTCTCGTGAGCGTGCCTAGCCCTGTGGTACCTACCCCAAGAGTGGAGCTGTGATGCAAATGTGGCCGAAAGCGCAAGAAGAGGAGGAGGAGGAAAGCCATGGTTTGAAGCGCAAGAGAGCGCTAGGTGGCGGCGGCGCAAGCTCCTCCGTGAAGAAGCGCCATGTTGTCCATGTCATGGACTCATCATCCGATGATGTTGCCTCCTCGCCTCCCTGAGACAGCCCACCCAAGTAAGTATTATGCTTAAAGCCCGTGATCGCATTCCCCGCTGAGGCGCAAGCAATCACTAACCCTCCGCTTTGCGTGCAGATTGAACAATCAGGAGTCGCCCCAAAGGCTAGTCCTGTCACTACCGCATTTTCCGAGCCAAGAGCCAGCACGCCGAGCCATTGGCGATCGGGATGCGCCAATGGATCGCCTTGTCAAGAGTTGGTACTGGCGGTCGCATCAAGCTTCACCGGTGGAGAAGCTAAAGGCCAAGTACTGGAGAAAGCAGCCAGAGCGCCAAAAGGACCAAAAATTGCGTTGTTGGAGGCGCAGCTTAGCTAGTGCTAAGGTTGAAGCAGTAGGCTCGAGTTCGTACGCCCAAAAGCTTGTCAAGAAAAGATGGCGCCACTGGTCAAATAAATCAGAGCGCGTCAATCAATCGTATAAGGCTTCGTCTCTGGGCTCAAGTATCTTGAGAAAGGCAAGGAAGAGTTGGTCTCGCAGCTTGAAAATTTTGGTGCCACCGTGAGCGCTCATTGAAGCGCAGGAGATGAAGTTGCGCAAGCTCAACCTAGAGTATGATGAGGAGTTATATCCCAACTCCTTTCTACTATCGCCGAGCGCAGTGGCTCATCGGCCATGGTCTCGCGACTTGCGCCTCAAGACCTTGGAGTCGCAGGAAGTAGTGGATACTTTGGGAGTTGTTCAGCGAGCGCTGGCGCGGGGAAAGTCGTGTCGCCGAGGAGCTTCAAGAGGTCGGTTTGTTGAAGGTGCTCACGATAAGGTGCCCGGCTATAATGCGCACTCATACAATGATCCGTGGTCGCATGGAGAAGATGAAGTTATTGAGCTTCCTCGATTGCCGAGATAGAGCACGACCCGATTATCCCATAGGGGTCATTATGGAGGGTCGACCTTAGCTCTGGCATCACACCGAAAATGCGGAAGCACAACCCGACTATTTTTGAAACCCGATGAATCCCAACTTCAAGTGCTCGTGGTTTGCTCGTCCCAAGGATATCTTGAATCCTTCGCTCGAGAAGGAAGTGCCTTTAAAGCAAGTGTTGGAAGCGCATGCTACAAGACTTGCCAAAAGGAAGGGATTAAAGGTAAGGCCATTTTGTGCGGTATTGGCGCAACTATCTCCCAGATCCGACGGATACCGTTAGTGTTGCCACGGTATCTCGCCAAGACTCCAACCTTTGAAGAAGTTTAACGAGATTGGGGACGCCGCAAGTCGTGTGGGAGTTCATCTCTTAGACGTTGTAGGAGTATGTAGATAGTAACTTGTATTGTAAATATCATTTTGTAAGAACGCATGGTACTTAATGAAATATTACTTTTGTTGAATGTTGTTGCGACTTATAATATTTGTACTTAGTTACTTGTCTTTCCATGAAAAACATGCGCATCGCCTAAGAAGCAAACTGCTGTATAAGCGCGATTAATCTTTGTTGTTCATAATTATTTATGAACTATCATACTTATAAAATTTCAAGTATTTCTAACATAGTCGTGTATGTTATTATACGCAGCTGCATCGCAAATATCATAGTAAGGAGCCAAGTGTCTTGATTCCTAATTTGTTAAACGCGATAGTATGCATTGTTGCGCATCCGCCGTGGATGCGCACTCAGCTTATTCCAACGCCTTGAGAATAAGGTGTTTAACAAGGATACGTGATCCACTGCTGATGGGTTTGCAACCTCTTACTCAACGAGTTATTTAGTAGGTTTACTCATCCTTTTACCATCGTGGGTTTATTATGCATGCACGCCATGTAGGCAAAAGATAAAAAATGTTAAGACATAAGTATATGGAAATAACAAATTGAAATATGTCACGGAGTTAGCTAGAAACCGCAACGTTTTATTAATACTTGCAAGTTTTTGTGAAAGTAAATAAATAAGACATTTGCCTAAGTAAAACGAAATGTAAATACACGGATTTTTATTTGAGCCCTATATTAAAGTGTGAGAGTGTCCGTGCGTTGGGTCGTGGTCTTTCCTAGAGATAGCATCGTTTGAGATTGCAGATATTCCATGTGCGGTAGCTCACGACCATCCATGTCACGCAACTTGTACGCGCCTTTTCCTAATGCTTCAACGACCTCATAGGGTCCTTCCCATTTTGGTCCAAGCTTCCTCAGATCTTCTGCGTGGCTCGCATCATTGGCGCGGTATACGAAGTCGCCTGTCTCGAATGAAACACTTCGCACTTTAGCTTCATAGTATCCTTCATTTTTGACTTAGCTCTTGCTTCACATATAGCCGCTGCTCACGCCTTTCCTCCAATAGGTCCAAGTCGATACGCTGCTCATTGTCATTGGTTGCAACATTGACTTCAAGAAGGCGAATAGTTGGCATCCCAATTTCACCGGTATGACGGCTTCGTCCCATAGACCGTGGAAAATGGAGTGTCTCCGTGCTAACCTTGATTGAAGTACGGTGCGCCCACGTAACATGCGATAATTCCTCCACCCACCTTCCTTTATGCTTGTCCAATCGCGCTTCATTCCTTCACCCGCACTTCGATTTGCGCGCTCGACCAAGCCGCTGGTTTGTGGGTGTTTAACCGACGCCAAGTGTTGCGTGATTTTCAACTTTTCGCACCAGTCCTTGAAGGGTTGTCACAAAATTGTTTCGTTGTCCGAGATGATTTCCTGTAATCCGGCAAGATACAATATTTTCCCAAACGAATCGCCACCCGATTGCCCGTGATTGTTACAACCGCCTTTGCTTCTATCCATTTGGTGAAGTAATCTATGGCCACCATGAGGAACTTCAATCCTCCGCCGCAACGGGAAGGGACCCGCAATGTCGATACCCCACTTGTAGAATGGCCATGGCGCCGTGATAGGTGTTAGCTCGCTGTGGTTGGCGGGAACGTGTCTATGAACCCGGCAACACCGCACTTTCTTATTAAGTCTCGCACATCACGGTGCATGGTGGGCCAATAGTATCCTCGACCAGAAGCGCCGCCACCACGGACCGTGGTCCCAATGCATGCCGCATGATCCACCGTGAATTTCCAAGTACATAATTTGCTTGCAAGGGGCCGACAATGAGCCATGGTTGCAGGAAGGAGCGCCGATATAATATACCGCCTCAAGTTCAAACCTCCGTGTTGTGCGCCGATTCTTCGGCTTCCTTCGCTTCAATACGCCATCGCTTATGAATTCCATTATTGGTGTCATCCACGTAGGACCTTCCTCCTCTATTACCGTGGATATTTCCATCTCGAGATGGACTTGCTCTTCAACGCTTCCACCAACACTTGTTTTGACAGTGGGCAAAGCTTGTGGATGCAATCTTGCTTAGTGCATCCGCCTTTCGATTTTCCCTCTAGAACCCGCTGATTGTAAACCCGTCAAACTTTGGATTAGTGACTTGGTCTTGTCGAGGTATTGATCATGTTTTCTTTAGCCACATACTCGCCCAACACATGGTTGGCTACCAGCCGGAATCCACATTCGCCTGTGTTGCGTACACCATTCGAGCCGCAATGCGAGTCCGCGACAGGGCTTCATACCGCTTCATTGTTTGTCACCGTGAATTCAAAACGCAGCGCGTAAGTGAATTCCATTCCTTCCGGACTTGTGAGGATGAGGCTCGCCTCGACCCATCCACGCATGAAGATCCATTCGTGAACAAGATCCATGGATCTTGTAGTTCCTTCTTGCTTGGTGCGGGTGCATCATCGCGTCTCGTTTTTCGATGATGAAATCGCTAGTATCCGCCTTTTACCGCAAAGACGTGGTCTCAGAGGAGATGTTGTGCTCACCTAGCAACACGCCCACTTCGTAGTCGCCCGATGCGCCGTTTGAGATGATTTGCTTGATAGGTTGATCCGTAATTACCGCTATCGATGCGCTGAAATACCGCGCAGTTTTTGGCGGCGAATACCAATGCTAGGACCAAATTTTCCATGGCGCTATAGTTAATCTCCGCTTTCTTGAGCGCTTTGCTTACAAAATACACCGTGTTTGTACCGAGTTCCTATCCGTCAAGAATATCATACCGACCGCCCATGAGTCGCAGATAAGTACATGATTAACTCTTCCCCGGTCGGGTGCTACGAGCGGGGAGCGCCGCCAGTGTTGTTTAAGTTGTATAAAGGCTTCTTCCGCCTCCGTAGTCCAAAGGAAATCTCCCTTTTATGCACTTCTTGAGTGTTTTGAAGAGAGGAGTGACTTGTCTCACGATTCGACAAGAATCTATTTAGACCGCCGCTTTTCCATTGAGGGACCGGACTTCTTTAACGCGTGGTGAAGGAAGTTGGATGACGGCCTTGGTTTTCTCTCGACACGGTTTAATGCCATCCGTTCTATCAAATATCCAAGGAACATGCCTTCAGAGCGCCAAAAGTGCATTTCTTAGATTTAGCTTCATGTTGATATCTCGTAAAGTCTTAAACGCTTCCTCTATGTCACGCACCAATTCATCCTCGCATGGCTTTTTATGACCGTGTCGCCCACGAAACCTCTAGGTTGCCCACCTATTTTCAAATGCGCTATCTACCAATCGCTGGTAGGTGGCGCTGCTCTTCAAGCCAAAGGGCATTTTGGTGTAGCAATAGACGCCTTGGCTTGTGGAAGGCCGCTTTTTCCTCGCCTTCCTTAGCCATCCGGATTTGGTGGTATCCTTTGTATGCGCGCTAGGAAGCATTTAAGGGTATCCACACAAAGACTCTATCTTCCGCCTATCTCCTAGCGGGTAGCGCCTCTTGTGGACATGCTTTGTTGAGATCCGTGAAGTCCACACACATCCTCCAACTACCGTCGCTCTTCTCGACCATCACTAGGTTGGAAAGCCACCATGGTAGTAGACCTCTCGATGATACCGCGGCCCACAAGTTTGTGTACTGCCGAATTGCTTGTGCGCGCCTGGGCCCGACCGCTTCTTCCGACGTATCGAGAGTATCCTTGTCGATTCTCGCCAGGTTCAGAATCGAGCGTGGTACACCGGTCATGTGTTTTGGTTCCCATGCAAAGATATCCGATTCCTTTGCAAGAGTGCGACACGGTGGCCCCGCTTCTATCGTACAACGATCCCCAATCGATACTTCTTGGTCCGGGTATTCGTGATGAATTTCGATCTTCGTGTTTGGCACTTTAGGTGCCGCTGCTCGACTATCCTTCCGCCTCACATGTAATCGTGTTACATTCTACTGGTGGTACAAGAGCATTGTAGAGAGACAATACCTCCTTCCACCGGGAACTTGAGCATTCCATGTGTCAGAGACGGTGATCGCTGTATGGTTGATATCCCCGGTCTTCCGATAATGCCATTGTATGGCGAAGGGATTTGATCACCATAAATTCATCCAGTCGTCATGAGTGTTCTTTATTACCCACTTTGACTAGTAGGCGATTTGCCCCATAGGTCATATCTTCTCTCCAGTAAAACCAATACAATGACCGGGCTTAACCGACAACAGATCTCGATCGCAAAACAAGAAGTTCAGACATTATGTCTCGCGGATGCTCCTCCATCAATATACATGCGCGGATATCATGACCTCCGCATTAATTTCAATGGTGAGTCATTCTAAAACTGCGTTGTCCGCAACAAGATGGGAACGGAGATTTCACTTCCACGAAAACTTTTGGCCGATCTTCCGTCTAGTTACCGCACGCCATGATTGTATCATGTATATGGTGTCACTTTGTCTTTGGGAACTTTTTATTCCCCATTTTTCTCGCTTATCTTTGCCCTCCTTGATGTTTTTAACAAATGGTCCAATCTGCCTTCCTTCACTAGTTTGTCAATTAGTTGGCGCAGCTTGGACACATTCGTTGGTGGTGCGCCCTTCCGTCCATGGTAGTCGATTATCCATTCCCCACACGCCGCTCTTCCGAGCGCGATTGGTGGGGTCTTGGGAAGTTCGCGCTTCGTCGCGAATATCTCCTTCGGGGTTTTTGTGTGCTGGGTATACTTGTCGTTATCCCGCCCACCCTCGCCGTGGTAGTTTTTGTTACGGTTGCTATTTCGTCAACGGATTGTCTCCGAGATTGTTCATGTGACCTATAGCTTGAGTAGCCCTCTTGCTATCTCTGCGGCCGCTTCTCCTTGGATAAAGGACCTTGCGCGCTATAAGTTCATCAAAGGTTGGGGATCTTGTCGCTCAACCTTTGATGAGTTCGGGTTATTGATCCCATTCATGAACCCCGAGATCTTCAAGACGGGGCATGCCTTGACTTGTATGAACTCATCTTTGAAGCGCCCACATAAGCACTTGGATTCCTCGGCGTTGTTTTACCCTCGCGAGTTCGACAGGTTTTTAGCGCACTTTTTCCTTTGAGTGAAGTTCAGCGAAACGCCCGCAACTCTTCAAAGCCATCAATGCTTCGCGCGAAGCTATCAACCGCCAGACGCTTCCCACTAGTGTGGAATTGAACATGTGGCACCACACGTGTTGTGGCCGGCCAATGGTAGCGGCCGACTCAAAAATTTTAGGTGATCGTCCTGAGCACCTGCTCATCATATGTTTTCACATCGGGCATCCGCCTCCTTTATTTTCCGAGAAATCGCTGAAGCGCCGAGTGAACGATCTATTTTTGGCGGCGCCACGGTGGGATATGTCTTCATCCTTCCGGTCTCGATATTTTCTCCTGGATTTCCAGTGTCCGGTTTCGCTATGCTCGTTGTCCGAGGAGTTACCAGAGGACGAATTATCCTCTTCGGCGCATACCGACCGCCCCGTGAGTTCCCACTGAAGGGCTTTCACTGGCTTTCACTGAGAGCACCGCCGCCCCATCTGTCATGGACCTCGGTCGCCAAGCCTAGCGTGACATTGGTACGCCGTCCATCTTCCTCGTGTTCCCAAGGATCGTATGTCCGAGGCTTCATCATCCTCAACTCTTCCCAATCTCGTAAATACTAGGGGTTGTCGGTTATTCCTTCCGCGCTTTTCCCTCTGATGACGCAGTGGAGATATCTCATATTCCGGGTCGAAGTCGAGTCGGGCGTGCAAACTCCGACTAGACCTCTTTTTGGCCTCTTCTTGCATGAGAGCAGCCAAGGTTTCGTAGTTTTGAGACATGAAATCACTTGGCGCTAGTTCCGGCGCAACCCCATCTAGAGTAGGGGTGTTTGTTTCTACCACTAAACCCTTGTTTCTCAAAAGGGGCCCGTGCTTTTGTGAGGTTCGCCTCTAGCACCGACTGGAGTGGAGCGGTAAAAGGAGCGCAGCAGGACCTTCTGCGCCAGGTGGTCGGTGGTGGCCTGGTTGTCCCCGAGCGTTGTTCCACCGTAGGGAAGACCGTGTATGGGCCTCGATCCTTGGTTTTAACGACACCGTTGTTCTAGAAGTTTGCTTAGAAGTCGATCCGCTTGCGCCTTCTTTCCGTAAGGTCCGTTTACGATCGCCGATTTCGTGCTTAGTCATTCTAGTTCTTAGTTTTAGTGATGGTCCCACGGATGGCGCCACTTGTTGATATAAAAGTTGGGCATTCCTTGTTTGAACTCCGGTTCTCGCACTCAATTGAGTCTTGATGCTTTAGACCGCGCATTAAGTAAATGAAAACACCGTTAGGCTTATCGTGGATTGTCTCCCACGATTATCCTCCGACGTGAGAGTAAGTAATCGATTTTAGGTTAATAGGAGAGTTAGGGTTTTAGATCGCACTTTAATGAGGCCGAGATGCCTTTATATACACAAAATCCTTGTTGGTTTCGTGTTCTCAAGTTTCGCCAGATCTCGCTTAAGTCGGTTATCGGATGCTTATCTCCCAAGATGGAGATATCCGATATTGTTAAATCATAATAACTTTGGGTTTGGGCCTTCGTGAGCCCAAACCGTTACCTGGTAGCCCATGCGTACTGGGCCTAATTGTTAGTATCGTTCATTGGTCGGGTTCATGACCCGGATGTAGACTATACGTCATCACTTTCGCTTTCTTATATATAAGAAAAGCTTAAAGAAACACCTATGGCATGACGATTGCTTATCTTTTTTTTCTTGTTTGTCAAGTCAAATGGATGGGCTCTTGATTACAAATTACTAATGCAAACCATGAATGTTGTTGGCTACTAATACTATACCTTGGATGTCCCTTGAATAGCTTTTAATTTTACAGTTTTGCACCTTTGTTTATTGAATATGATATCTAAACCAATTTTTTTCTGCATACACCATTACCAATGCAATAGATATCATGTCTCTTTGTATATCTAGACATCCATGTAAAAGTAGCTAAGATAATACTTTCTTAAAAAGTTAGATGTCATGCTCTTTTATAGCAAACATCTAGAGGTGGCAAAAGAGTCGGTCGGGCGGGTTCAGGTGAAGGGTCCAAACGCACACGGGTCAAAAGAGGCAAACTCTAACAACCTCATTAGCTTTTAACAATACAGGCAGCAGTAGCACTACTAACTTTAAGCCATTTCTACTACCAAGTGCCTTCTCCCAAATGAAACATATTAATAAATGGCCTCAAAACATCTGACACATGAGCACTACCAAGTGCCTTCTCTAGGGGTGTTCATGGGTCGGGTAATAACCGAATAAACCGAAAACCGAACCCGAACCGAACTTGTAACCGAACCGAACCGAACTAAAAATTCGGTTTTCGGTTTGGATATGGTTTTGGCTACCTGAACCGAAAACCGAATTTATATAAATATATATATATTTTTATATATTTATATATAAAACACTTTATATATTTAATATATATATTTTTATAAACTTATATACACAAAAGACCATTAAAATTTTATCTTAATATAAAAATCACTTTTTATACTTGAAATAAATTTTTCTTTGCCAAAATCTATTTAATTAAATTAAAAAATATATAAGTTCGTTACAAATATTTTTGGTTCGGTTCGGTTTTCGGTTATGACCCAAAAAAAAAATTAACCGAACAAACCGAACCGAATAAACCGATTAACCCGAAAACCGAACCGATGAACACCCCTAGCTTTCTCCCAAATGAAACATATTAATAAATGGCCTCAAAACATCTGACACATGAGGCCAAATAAGTATATAAAGATACTATATCAATATGATCAATCACGAAAATCAGGACTTTGGACACAGTATTTTCCCACACAAGCTACAAACAGAAATGACAATAACTAAACAGCAGCTCACTTACTGATCTTGTAAACAAAACTACTTTGCTTGAATATCTTTTCTCGTCATCACTTCTTGGTTTGAGGAAAGTTTAAACTAACTAAATACAATAAGGGCACGTTTAGTAAAAAGAATTTCAAAGAAATAAAATGAGGTAGAGAATAGAAATTTAGAGAATAGAAATCACTAGAGAATTTTGTTTAATTCTAATGTTTGGTAACAACAGAGACTTGACCCGAGGAAAAAAAAATTCTAAATAACATTTTGTCATATGAGACTCACACGTATTTATTTGTTGATCCAAAAAAATTCTAAATAACAATTTAAAAAAATATATTTAAAAAAAAATATTTTTTAATATTTTTTTAAAGTTTTTATTTTTTTTTTTAATTTATTTAAAAAAAATATTTTTTTCTAAATTTTATTTTTAAAATTTTTTTTTATTAAAATTATTTTAAAATTATATATTTTTTAAAATGTATTTTTTTCTAGAAAAATTAAGAAATTATTTTTTAAATAATCTATATGATACTAAAATACACATGTAAATTAGTAAAGACTTGAATAGATGCCTTCCTTCATAAGAACAGGTAACCTGGTAGGTGGGACTTGCTCGACTTTGACTTCTCTATTTCATAACACTAGCCAACCTGCGTACCTGGAAGGAGCTGACACTCGTCGAGTTTAAAAAGGAAAAATATGTGTCGTAAAAAAAATATTACAAAAACTAATCATTTACATTTCTTCAATTTCCCTACTAAAAGTGATGGAAATGAAACTTTAAAAATTACACTACCAATTCTCTATCAATTCTCTCTAATTCTCCACCTTTTTACACTACCAATTCTCTATCAATTCTCTCTAATTCTCCACCATTTTATTTTTCTCATCTACCAAACAATGAAATTCAATTTATTTCCATTTTTCTTGTCTCATTTCTCTCAACTAAACACACCATAATAATAAGAGTCATTATTCTCTCTTCTAAACTAATGGCATAAGCAGATACTACGTGAGCTACAGTTTACATGAAATCAATGCAGCATTATTAAACATATTACGCGATAACGGAAACCAACCCTGATAGTCAAAACTTTACAACTTCTTATTATCAACTACATAAGGGTATTAGAGACATACCCCAAGACGATGGTGATGGCGTACAGCACGTACAACACGCCTATTGGGCTCAGCTTGTGCTATACGCATTCCGGGCCCAGGCCCAACAACAAAACAATCACAAGTACCAGATCACCAGTAAGCCGAATAACAAAATTAGCTACAGTCTGGACTCAAAGACGCACGCAGAATACTTAGCGGACCAAACCCATGGCCGCAAAAGGCGTTCTGTGTCCGCATCCATGATTACTGCGGAACCTTGCCCGACAAGGGTCCTACTCCGGCCACTAACTTTTATAAGCGAAATGTTAGGAAATCCTAGCATTATCCTCGCCTATAAAAGGAGTTCTAATCCTCTCATAAGGTACAACTTTCTCTCACATAATAACACGAGAATGCATACTTACTCTCACGCCGGAGCTTAATCGTGGGGTCCATCCCCACGGTAAGGCTAACGGTTTGCATTCATTTGCGCAGGGATCCAATCTATCACTTGGTTTAGTACAAATTCAGCCCATCGATAGCTTGTTGGCCCAGCCCAACACGCGTCCTATACACATATTCCAACCTGTCACATTTTTTGTACTAACAAGATGGCGCCAATTCTTTGAAGTGCCAATTCTTGTACCTAATGTAGGATACAAATGCAAAAATGTTTCGGCTTTTACAAATCATAATCTTCCGAAGACTAAAAGATGAGCTACAAACAAAGCCTATCAAACATATGACATCGTTAATATGTATTCACATTTCTTTACCATCCTACCTATTGATGCTTAGTTACCTACTCCAGTAGTTCTAAAGTTTCATATTTTCTTTATCCATAACAAATCCAAATATTTCCGCACACATCTTCATTTCCCTAATCTACGACACAAATGCTAGAATGTTTCTGCTTTTATAAATCAAAAACTTAAATTTCTACTACATAAGAAGGAAAAACATGAGTGCAACTAATCCTTAATCCTAAATCCTAAAACAGTAACCATAGCGAATCAAGTCATGCTAGTAGACAAATACCCCACCACCCCCCAAAAAAAAAATTAAATAAATAAATAAATAATAGCAAACAATAAAAGAAATTTAAGGTACGACAGACACACTCAAATCCAGCAAAACTAAAACAACATAAAGAAACCTCCGCACCTATAAGGCCCAAAGAAAACTATTAAAAAAAAAGGTAGGAAACAGATGGCGCTCAGGCAACACCCCAACGCTGAGACATCGTTTAGCATGAGGTAGAGAGCACTGTAGATAGTAATGTTCATTAGCTTGGATCGGGCTGACAATAAGAAACCGTGACGACCTAAGCAACCGGATCCAGACTCGAACAGAAGATGTGAGTGTCCAAGGAATAATAGAAAAGCGGGTAGGGTTAAAAAAAATCGGACGGATATAAGCGTCGGGGCTAAATCGGGTTGTGGGTCGTGTACCCCGGTGATTACACTTTAGTAGAAATTTAAAATTACTAATGCAAACCATGAATGGTGTTGCCTACTAATACTATACCTTTGAATACATTTTAATTTTACAGTTTTGCACCTTTGTTTCTTGAATATGATATATATCTAAACTAATTTTTTTGATGCATACATCATTATCAATGCAAAGATATCATGTCTCTTTGTATATCTAGACATCCGTGTAAAAGTAGCTAAGATAATACTTTCTTAAAAAGTTAGATATCATGCTCTTTTATAGCAAACAACTAGAAGTGGCAAAACGGCCAGCCGGGTTCAGGTAAAGGGTCCAAACGGTTACGGGGCAAAAGGGGCAAACTCTAACAACCTCATTAGCTTTTACAATACAGGCAGCAATAACACTACTAACTTTAAGCCATTTCTACTACCAAATGCCTTCTCCCAAACGAAACATATTAATAAATGGCCTCAAAACATCTCAAACATGAGCTCAAATAAGTATATAAAGATACTGTATCAATATGATCAATCACGAAAATCAGGACTTGGGACACAGTATTTTCCCGCACAAGCTACAAACAGAAATGACAATAATTAAACAGCGGCTCACTTACTGATCTTGTAAACAAAACTACTTCGCTTGAATATCTATCCTCGACAAGTGTTGCAAAAATCGGCCAATCGCTAGGCGGGATTAACCACCCCGATTTTCACTAATCGGCCTTATTTTTGGTTGATTAATCGGATAAAAATCGGTCAAATCGGGCATAAATCGGACAAAAATCGGATAAATCGGCCAACTCGGTTACGGATAGAAATCGGCGTCGGGCATAAATTGGCCAAATCCAAAAAATCAGCTAGATCTGGCAAATCGGGCATATAGCTTTAAAATTTTATAATTTTATATATAAAAAAATCCCATCCGATTAATCCTCGCTCTAACCGATTAATCGCCTAACCGGTACCCGGCCGCCTAGCTAACGCCTAACGATTTTTGCAACCTTCTCGTCATCACTTCTTGGTCCGAGGAAAGTTTAAACTAACTAAATACAATAAGAGTCACTATTCTCTCTTCTAAACTAATTGCGTAAGCATATACTTCGTGAGCTACAATTAACATGAAGTTAATGCAGCATTGTTAAGCATATTACGCGATAACAGAAACAAGCCCTGATAGTCAAAACTTTAAAAACTGCTTATTAACAACTTAATGTGCTACATAAGTGATTTAGAGACATACCCCAAGACGATAGGATCACACCATAAATCACTAAACGGAATTTAGCAATACACAATCAATAAAAACGATTGAAGAATCTTAGATCACCAAAACCACTATAGAGAAAAGAAGAACAGAACTGAAAAAAGTTTGAAACTTGAGCTATTTTTCAATTACTAATGCTTTCTTTTGTTGATAACCAAATGTTTGCTAGTTTACGGTAATAGGCAATGAGAAATCGCTGTTTTGCATTCCTACTGTTTGTGTATGTACCGAACAAGCTAACTCTTTTTACCGTTTATTTCATTAATACTCTACAACAGACTGTAATATTGATCTTGTATGTTTCTTGAGGGGCTGGCAGCATATATTGTAACTGGGAAAACCTTACACTGGTGGTTGCATTCCGCTTTCAGGAGCTATTGCCAGTAGGCTTGGCCAAGGAGGTAAAACTGAACCTGCAAACAAGAAGATGGCTTGTTACAACATTTCAAGCAAGGAGTTGTTAATATGATACGCTTCATAATTCATAAAAGATGGATCTAGTGATAATCTTGGAATTTCATACTAAGGGTTAATTTGTTTTCATAATTAGGGGCACAACATAGGTGGCAAGTTTACCTAAATTGCCACATTCAATCACGACTCACGACTGGGTCAATCTGAATTATGTTTATTTGTGATATTTCAAGTACGTATAACAGCTAAATTCCTTAAAAGGGAAAGTGTCAACCTGTTAAACACGCTATTTATGAAAATTTAAATATTTTGACAGAAAGTGTCGACTAGCACCAAAAATTACCCGTTGTGACCCAATCCGCGCATTTTTCCACCTATAAAAGTCTAAAGTATTCAAGAAAATTGTTTATTGTAGGTGAAAGATACGAAACCCGTCATTAAGCATGTCAATTGTCCAATCATGCACTGCCTTCCATTCTATACAGTCGCATAAAAACCAAAAATTTATCCTTTTTTAATAGGAATAGACCAAAATTTAGATATTACCCATTTTTCTTCGGAAAGAAACTACATATGCCAAAACATTCAATGCAAGAAACTGTTAACACTATTGTGAATCCAATAGCTCAATATTGCTAAAGTGTACATTGTGCATTTGAATATAGCCACATGCTACCATTAAGCTGTTATTTAACTGACCAAATATAAATAAATATTAAACAAACGTTAATCAAGTTATTTTAAAGCAGATACATAAAATAGTACCTGATGATTGGTTTTTTCTGTGATGCAGCCGTTGCATGAACCGCTCTCGGCAAGGGCACATCCAGTTCAGGGGCCTATAAACAAAGTAGGTAATTTAAACAAAATGTTAAGTATCGTGAATTGGTACAAAACTAATAAAGGTACGTGTGATGAAAAAGTATGATTTACACTAAATATGACTATTAAACTAACTCTGTTTTACCAACACGCATATATGAAGATTGAAAGATAAAGATCCACTAGAAACAGGTAATTAAAAACATCAAAAGTGTATTCAGCTTCATGTAACACAACATTTCTGACAGAGTACCAGAAACCATACATCAACTGTTGGAAATATGTTTGTGGACTACTTGTTGGCCTAGTATCTACTGGCTCATACATATTATAAAAAATTACAGCCTAAAGATTTAAACGAATGCTAAACAGATTACTATGGTTCCCAAAGCACATTCTTTGTAAACCTAAAATACTGCCACTTATAAGTGGACCCTCCACATCAAAAGATAAATAAGATTATACTCACTCAAAAGTTATCCGTTACTATTCTCCACAAATAGTAGTTTTGTTGAAAAGAAGATTGTGATTGTAGCAATGGCCGCGAAATTTGAAATCAAGTCTCTTCCACTTTCCTACCAAATCTCTCTTTATTCTGGCACATAAATGAAGGGATCGAAGAGATTACTCAAGATATTGTGTCTGGAGAGGTGGATACAAAGGACTAAGGGAAAGTTCAATGGGAATAATTTCTCATTGTGGAAATTAAAGATGAAGGCTATCCTTAGAAAGGATAAATGTTTGGCGGCCAAAAATGCAACTGCCAGGAGGTAGAAAACCCATTGGAAACAAATGGGTGTATAAGATCAAGAGAAACGGTGATGATCAGGCGGAGAGGTATACCAATTACAATAGGTTGAGCTTGTTTATTAAACAAAGTTACTTCAAGGAATATTCACATTATTTAGGCAGCAAAATACAAGAGTAATGCGTTATTAGGGGGAAGTGATTTGCACACCACTTTGTTTAATCCATATACCACCAAATTTTATGTTTTTACCATCTTACGCTCATACAAAAAGCAAGTCACCACTACCAAAAAGTCGTGTGAGGGCATTCTAAAATAAGAAATAGTGTATGGACAAAAAAGTGGTGGAAATCATCTCCTCTTATTAGGTCCTCGAGAAGAAAGAACCTAGAAACAAATCTACTTTGTCAAATGCGTGTACAAACATGTTTGATTAATCCTCAACTTTCAGAAATTACAACAGGAAGACCAATGATCTATAAGAATATAAGAAACAGCTCAACGATAAGTAGTTTACTCATAAGTAAAAGATACTGGTAACCAACCTCAAGCTCTTCTAAGCTCCCATTCAACTGCGAACTGGAAGAAGTACCCATAGTATTGCTAGCTGTCGCAGAATTAGCTAGTTCTTTATTAGTTGAAAATTCCGTGTTTCCCTTAAGTAACTTATCTTGGATATTACTATTATTATTATCAAGTTCTTCTAGCTCGTCAAGTTCTGAAGGGGAACCCTGATGGGACTCGTAAGGACTAGACATTAACTTCTCAATCGCAAGCTTCTCTGCTTCTTTAGAAGTCAAGGAACCACTCATATACTCATTGTGTCGGTCCAAAACCTCAGTTTTAATACCAGATGTCCTTACTTGATCAATTACGTTAACGTCCTTGGAAGGATCAGTTGAAGGATCACCCACACTAAATCCCTTGTTTTCAATTTTAACGAGTTTGGGAGCAGTCAACTTAGTAAACACATCCTCATCCTCCTGTTTTCGTTTCCTTGTATCATCATCTGGTCCATCAACAACATTAACATCAACTAAAGTTCCTACATCCACACTGACACTGCTGGCAGCACTAGTTTCTGGGGCCCGCCTTACCTCTAAACTCACTCTAGTAGCTCGTGCAGGTCGAATACCGCCAGGAAAAGCAAATACAGGAATGTCTCGACGCCTTATATGGGTTACATGTATCTCCATCCCAGGCTTCCATGATTGATATGAACGAGAACCGATGCTGGCTTTAAATTCTTCAACTGTTACTCTTATATCGAACTTATTTGATCCATTCACGGGGACACCTTCTTTTCGTTGAAGACCTAAAAAGAAACTGCAGTGAAACGGATTTGACTTGTCTGAAAAGTCGCATGGATGTGGGTGACATTGCAGCATTTGGCTGGTGGCTTTCTCTATCTAAATTTATAAGCACAAAAAAAGTAATATAAATGGAAGAAAAAAATAGAATTGGCATAATGGGTGAGTCGGCCCGTAGGTGAAAGAGTCAAATGAGCTCGGGTTGCAACGGGTCACCTTGTGCATGGGTCTGGTCAGGTCAGGTCAGTTGACACATAAAAGCTAAATTAATTCATTTTTACGTTTTGCTTGTGCTTATTGGATAATTAATGTGTTACGGGTCTGGTCTGGTCTGGTCAGGTCAGTTCAGGTCAGTTGACACTTTAACACTAATTTCCATCTTTGATAGTCTCTTGTAAATAATAAATGTGCTACGGGTCTGATCAGGTCAACTCAGTAGACACATAAAGTGATAAGTAGGCTTTGAGAGGATTTCATCTGGTTTGACCTGTTCCTTTTTAGCTAATTTTTCTCAGTGACCCATTTCAGAAAAACACAGCACAAATCGATCCATTTTTTACATAGACGGGTCAATATTACCACCCCTTAAAAAAAGGCTCCAAGAGGAAGGCCAGAATGCGACTAAAGATATAATCAATCACCTTCAATACAAGCTGGCGTATGCGAGATTTGACCCAGCCTTTCCAGTTCATCATATCATCATCATTCTCAGCAGCTATATCTATCTGCAGATAATTCTTGTATGCTTCAAAGAAACGATAGGGCTCAAACAGTTCAAGCCAGCTACCATTATTTAGCACCATAGCCTACACCAGCAAGAAAACCTAAGTGAAAGTGACCCCAAGCTTGTAGCAAAACTGAGCTAATGAATGACGGATCTCTTTTTCTATAAAGATCAAGGAATAGTATATGGGTACACATAGGCCACACGAGTATTCAATATGTTCCATTAAGACCAACCAGGTACCAGACAGCAAGCATCATTTTGTTTCATTTAAGCTGGCTAGAAACTAGTCGGATAAATCTTTAAGGACAAAAATGCCCCTAATTGGAAATTGTTGCATGTGTTTTTAGAAAAAAGTACAACAACCCGAAGATTATGTAATTGTTGCACGTGTTTGCTTAGAAGTTATTTAAAAACCTCAGCTGTTTTTTTTTTTTTTTTTTTAACAAAAACATTAGCTGTTTATAACAGTTTATTTCAATCATATAATGTATTTTTGAATTTTGGACCGCATTTAGCATGATTTTGGATTTTTGGTCAAAATTTGGAAGAAAACCAAACTGGCCAGAAAAGCTGTTTTGATAACCTTTTGAAAACTTGGGTTATTCCAACAAAAAAACAAACGCATGTATCATACCTCACAAATATCTTGACCTCTTTTAAACTCTTCGGTCATTATCTTTAAAGTACTCGCTGACACATTGTAGCTAGAGTTCATGCTAGGATAAGCTGGAGTAATAATAGGCATTAAATGGGATCTATCCCTAAAGTATTTTCTAGGATCCCAAATTTGCAACCCAAGTGATCCTTCCTCAATAGCACAAAGCATTACTGGATTCGGCCATCGCCAATGAGTGTAAAGCCTGAAGAATCTAGAAACCAACATATTGGGCAGAGCATTAGGATACAGCTGGCAGATCCGTGCAACAAGCAAAGCCCAGTTTATTCCACCTAGAAATCCTGAAACCTGAATACCAAAAATTGAAGAGTAAGATGCATCAAACTACACATTGCTATTAATCAAATCTGCAAATTTTATCATTGAAAGAAAATGGTTTACGTTTGAATAGACACCACGTCGCGTAGCCCAAAACCTCATGCATCTTAATGTTGTGCGGAAGCTCTGAAAACCCAATAAAAACAGGGTAAATTAGTTGACCGAGAAAAGAAAACAAAAGAGTAGATACTGTAAGTTAACCCGTTTACGTATAAACGGGTCGAACAGGTCTTTTTTTTAACTAAAAGAATGAGGGTAGACTTTACTGAAGATTTGAAAGTCGCCCACAGTCCACTTTTGAAGAAGGGAAGCTCCTATAATATTTTTTATCAAAGATTTAAGTTCCTATTATAAGATTACTTTTTAGAAATCAGAATTTGAAAATTGTTTTTAGTAATGAACAAAAAAATGATTGCCGGTTTCCCAACCCACCCAAATGGTCACCTCTAAATAGATTTAACAGACACCCCATAAATGAAACATAATTAAAATCACAAAATGCTAGACAACAGCCTATTTATCTGTAAAGCTAACTACAGTATAACGAATTCATATTACTATACGGAATCACAAAGAAGGAGCAATTGCCAAAACCTGAATGTTGGGTACCAAACGCAGAATCTGGTCAGTAACTCTACATCCGTTAAGACTCCGAACTGTCTTGTCATCTGCATTTTGCAGTATTGAATCTTGAGAAAGATCCAAATCCTGTAATATAATCCTCATTATCAACCCACATAACCTTATCTAGTTTATCACCATTAATCTTTAACAGTATAAAATATACTGAAGGCAAGAAAGGTTTAATACTTACCTCAGGTATAACTAAAAGTGAAAGTCGAGCATATAGAAGATCAACTGAAACCCCATTCAACTTGAACTTCATTACAGGAACATAAGCATCAGGTACAGGATGCATATCCGTTACATCGGGCATCTCAATGAGCATTCTTTTAAGCTCACCAAAGAAATCTTCCTGTGACAAATCATACAACCATTATCAAGATGACTGACCAACAAATACGATGAAATTACAAGACTAGCAAAAGAGTGAAGCATATCGTACATCTCTGTCTGCATGTCTGGGTCCAACACATAGTGTATCAATATCTGCACCAGGTCCATGCACCTGTTAACAGATAAATATCAGATAAGGTGAGACCAGAAATAACTTCCAAATGGATGAATGGCAATAAATAGTATTTTAAATCCAAATTACTTCGGGAAAACAATTGTTTGATATAGATTAATACTTTAATAGTTATATTACAGCATTTATTTGGATAAAAGAGTCTATTACTACTACAGCACACAGTTTAGGGCTTAAATTGACATATAAACAATTTGATATTTCTCAAATAGTCTTCATTTGCTAAAACTTTTCCTCTACCAGTGTCTACCGACAATAATAATAATTCTTCCTTTACTTTACATCCACATACCCCATTATCCGACCATCAGAGTTCAAAGAAAACTAGAGGCTACAATACCATTTTTTTTTTGTTGATAAAAGACATCAACTTATCTTGGGTTACATTTTTTATCAACTGACATTTCTCATTTTTTCATTCTATTCAGTCACACGGCTCACACCGTTTGCAGAGATGCTTAAATTTTAGTCATAAAAAGTTAGATGTCATGCTCTTTTATGGCAAACAACTAGAGTTGGCAAAACGGCCGGTAGGGCGGGTTCAGGTGAAGGGTCCAAACGGGCACGGGTCAAAAGGGGCAAACTCTAACAACCTCATTAGCTTTTACCAATACAGGCAGCAGTAGCACTACTAACTTTAATACATGGCCACAAAACATCTGACACATGAGCTCAAATAAGTATATAAAGATACTGTGTCAATATGATCAATCACGAAAATCAGGAGTTAGGACACAGTATTTTCCCACACAAGCTACAAACAGAAATGACAATAATTAAACAGCGGCTCACTTACTGATCTAGTAAACAAAACTACTTCGAATATCTATCCTCGTCATCACTTCTTGGTTTGAGGAAAGTTTAAACTAACTAAATACAATAAGAGTCACTATTCTCTCTTCTAAACTAATGGCGTAAGCATATACTACGTTAGCTACAGTTTACATGAAGTCAATGCAGCATTGTTAAATATTACGCGATAACGGAAACCAACCCTGATAGTCAAAACTTTAAAACTGCTTATTATCAACTACATAAGCGTATTAGAGACAACATACCCCAAGACGATAGGATCCAGAGGTGAAAATTTTGGCATTAGCTTCCTGTACAAGCTGTTCATTTAGCCCTCTTGCTCGACTCACCTTTTTCACCCACGTTTTCACAATCTATCCAATTTGCAAAAACACATTAACAAAAACCACAAAACTCGAATAAAAAAGGGTTTTTTGCACATTAAGGTAACGAACTATAGGCCAAATCCTAATTAGCTTCAATTGCCAAGTTTCGGCAACAAACGGTTCAATTGTAAAATAAAATGTAAAAGATGCCGTTTCTGAATAAAATTTGAAACTCAAATACAACTGTTTTCATTTTTATCAGCCTAAAGTTCGTTACTTTTTCATAGGCAGAAACCAACCTGATCTAAGCGTCCTAAAACCTCTTCCCTACTTATCGCCTCTTCATGACTCTCATATAATCCAGCATCCGCCAAAAACTAAACAAAACAAAACCAAAAGTAAACTATGCAGTGGGTACTTCCTAAACATACCACCTATGTTGAAAACATTAAAAATATAGAAACCTTTTCGAGCTCGTTGGTCTTAATTACATCAAACTCAGTCGGTCCAGCCAACGATATAGGATCAGTTATGCCCAAAGCCATATATCTTGTTACTAGAATTTAAACTTGTCTTATAATTAACAAAAAAATATCGATTTTTTCGCCTGATCAGTAACGTATCACAAAATATCATAACATCAATAGACACTGTCACAATAAATCATCCTTATTATTCTCAATCTTACTATTACAGTATATAAATCTCTTAAAAAAAACAAAAAAAAACAAAAAAGTTACAAGTGGTGAACAATTTGTTGATGGAGCTCTTTGACAATATCAGATTCTGTAAAATTTTAAACAGAATTAATATAGTTATAAAAATAAAATTAACTAATTTGAATTAAAATCACCAGAGAATATATATATATAACAAAACGACCGTTTTGGGAGTTTAAGTTCCGATTTTTAATTGTACAAAACTTCAAATTGAACACGGTTGAATTGAGATACTTCCTGGTCCAAAATCAAAACAAAAAAAATCATTTCATGATAGGTGCATGCATTTGTTACATAACAAATGTCATATTTACCCTTACAAGTAGGGATCGCAAAAAATTCCGACCCCAGTGAGGAAACCCGAAGTTTTTTTTTTGCGGGATGGGGCATGTTTATCGGGTTACCGGGAATTTTATCGGGTTTGGGGCGAGGAGCGTGGAACAACATCCCCAACCCATCCCACGCCGGCCCAAAACATATATATGCATATACTTATATATTGTTATGTTAATATTTTTACGTAATAAAAACAGGATTTTCAAATTTTTATAATTTTGTATTTTGGAAGATCTCATAATGTGATTTAAAAAACTTATTTTGTGTCATATTTTAAAGAAGTTTTGATTTTTGAAGGATGACATGTAATTATCTATGTTTAATTTGTTGAAAACTTATTAATGCTAGTAGTTAATATATTATTAGTGGATTTTGATTTTTCACTTTATTACATATAATTATATTGCTAAAATATGATATAAAATTGATAATATACGGAACAACATATATTTGGCGGAACGGGTTTGGGGAGCATCTCGCCCTAATGAGGCGCCCCGATAAAATCTCAAATGGGAACTGGGGCGGGTTTGGAGCATGATTTGCTAATCGGGTTTGGTGCATGATTTGCTAATCGGGTTTAAAGATTGGGATAGCCGCCCCGCCTCAAACTCGGTCTATTGCCATTCTTACCTAAAAGCAATAAA
This sequence comes from Chrysanthemum lavandulifolium, assembly GCA_022545495.1. Lineage (NCBI taxonomy): Eukaryota > Viridiplantae > Streptophyta > Magnoliopsida > Asterales > Asteraceae > Chrysanthemum > Chrysanthemum lavandulifolium. The sequence continues at coordinate 241,756,507 of CM040242.1, forward strand.
TCTACGAGTAATAAACTAATAATCAATTTTACAATTTTGAAATATTTAATGATAGTTAAAACAATCAAAACATCCGATTGTGACCATTAATCAAAACGGTTTTTGTTAACCAGACTAAAATAGTAATATGAACACTTGAAATGGTCGAAGAGATTATAATTTTAGAACCATCGTATTTTTAAATTTTCTTAACAAGTTCCTTAATAAAATCATGTTACAAAAATGGCCGCTTGTGTTTATCAAGTAACTTATAATGATAAAAAGTTTGAGGGTTTGGTTTATAGGAATTAGAAGGTATGGATTGAAAGAATCATAAAATTAATTGTTTGGTTCTATTTTAATACCCTTGAGGCCTTGACATACCATTTTCAATCGTAGATTGATTCTTACCTCCACTATTTAGGGCCCGTTTGGTTTGTTGATAGGAATGATAATGGGTATCGGATTTGGAATGATGTGGAATGACAATGGGTATGAAAAAGTGTATCATTACGATTGTTTATGTTTGGTTGATAAAATATGGTATGAAAAAGTGTATAGATATTTGAATTTTGAATTGAAAAAGAGGCCCACTTTAATGGATTTCATAGACACCAAATCAATGTAGAATGAATCTACGACTACGATATACCCATTTCATTACTGGGCTCACAAAACAAAACAAAACAAACATCGACTATGACTTTGAAAGCTATAGTCTCATTCCCATTTATGCTAACCAAACGGGCCCTTAGTCATATCAACCAATCATATTTTACCTTTTAGTTTTTAAAAAAAAATTAACCACAAATTGTGTATTATTAGTTTTATTTTTTATTTTTTCTATTTCAAACTAATTTAATTTATATATATTTCTCTCTCCTCAATTTCTTTCATACCTTTCTCAAATTGAAATCCAACTCCAATCCCGCCTACAAACCAAACGGGCCCTGAGTTCTTACAAAAGTAAAGTTTATGCTGGTGTTTTCAGCTTTTGTGATGTAAATATGTGATGATATATTTGATAGTTAGGTTTCATACTTGATGTATCCGCTCAAAACATATATTTTCATATATTTGAATGGTTTTTTAAAAGGATAATAACAAAAAAAAATTGCATCGAATATGATTATTTTTGTGATTGTGTGTAGCTAACTTTTTTTCTTACTGTGTGTACTGAATTTTCAAATTTGATCATCGAAATTTAAAAGTTCAAGACACACATAAAAAAGTTCTTCTGTGTAATCACAAAAGTCGTGCCGTCTTTGAGGGTGTATGCGTGTTGACCGTCAGGTACAATTTTTAAATTCCCAAATTTGTCCCTTTAATAAATATATGCATGTGTCGACATATTTTTCACGAAGAAAAAAATATTTACGTGAGAAAATATATCTTAAATGAGTAATATGTTAGAACGTTTAGATAACTAATTATATTATATCTTATAAACGGTGACACTTTATATATAATATTGCTTAACAAAATGCATTATTATATAATTTCATGCAAAGCCCTCAAAAATTTCACCGATTCATGAGACGGCCCTGACAAAAGTGGTCATGTTCGATGATTTTTTTATTATCCCTTTTATCATTTACGAAAGTAATCATGTTTGTCAAAAGTAACGATCATTGGACAGGTGGATCAATCAGAGAAGTAACATGAAGAACAATAGGCACGGCTATGCATTAATGTCGTGACGCTTTCTAAAAGGCGGGTGATATTCATTATTTTTTGATGACGATCGTAATTTGTGCATTCTGGTATTATACTGGTACAAACCAGTAATACAAATCATGCGTGCGTCATCAAAAGATGCGCAAGTATCAATTCCCTTCCTAAAGACAAGTTGATTGAGGCATTTACCTGAAGATTGGAACACCAAATAACGCTTTGTTTACCCTTACCTGAAGATTTTTTTGATTTTTTTTTAATTACATATATTCTTTCGATTTACAGAGAAGTGCAAGGAAAACGAGCAACAAGCTGTGCCGCTAGCCTTTTTTGAATTGCAAAGTCAATTCTCATAAAAACTACGTTTGTTGATCTAGGTGTCATAACATTGTTATGCATAACTCTTTGGACTCTGTTGAGCTCCACAGCCTCAGGTGCTAGGAAACTAAATGTATCAAATGCGAAAGGAATAAAAACATGTTGATTTTCAATGCACGCTTTCTCATGTTTAGTCATTTTGTACGAGGTGGCTTTCAAAGCAGCATGTCCTACTGTAAAATCCCGACTACTCAAACCCACGAGAGGATAAACCCCTATTAGATCCACACATGCATGTTTCTCTCCAATCCATCCAAACACCAAAACGTCTGCCGATCTGAGTGTGGATCTTCCATCCAACGGGTCATTCAAAAAGTTCACAGGTGCTTCTTTCTTGACTGAGATCTCAACACGCCTACAAACGTCAAAAAGGACATCCTTAACCATATCGTGTCTGTACTTGGAGCCCTGGAGCTCTTTGCAATGAATTGCGTGTTCCCCAAAGGAATCCAAACATGCCTTGCGACAAACTGGGCATATCTCATCAACCGAAAATAAGAAATCATAAGGCGATACTTAAGGATAGTACGAAATTCCACCGGTGACATATGTTGACCTAGCCCGTCTATGAGGATAGCTAATAGAAATCTTGGGCATGTGGGGTCCTGTAGACACTCAAAAATTGCTTTCTGTCTCACAGTCATGTCGAAGTGAACTTCCATATCCTTGACCATTTCACTAAAAAGTGCATTCGCCAATGTTTGTTGGGGTTTAGAGGGGGCGGTGTACTTATTGGTAAAACCACTAAAATCAAAGCTTGGAATCGTATCAGGAAGATAGTCTAGAGCACAAACATAATCATCATCCATATCACATATGCCACTCTCCCGTAAGATATGGTCTTGTAGCACCCAAGATTGGGCCCTTGAGGCCACAAAAGCATAAGAGAAAGCCACTTTTGCTGAGTACAAACCCAAACCACCAAATCGAATGGGTAAAGAAGTGAGTCGCTACCGTAAGTCTCCAAAGAAAGGCCTTCCACAAACCACCATGTTTTCGATCGACCCACGCAACCCTTTATCAAAGTGCAAGGCCGCTTCTTCCATGTGTATAGGTTGACAAGTCCTTAAACCAAAAAAAGAGTTTCGCAATACCCATACATGATCGAAGCAAAAGGAGCTCACTCTGCGGGTCATGTAACTGTGGAAGAAGAATCATCAAATCAACAGCATTCGCAGCTCTCCTCATAGCCAACCCACTAATAAAATCCGCATCTCTACTAACAGATCCCCCAAGAAGCTTCACACCCAATGACGGCATTAGAATATCAATAGGGAACAAACCCTCACGAAGCTTCATACCATTACACGAGGCCCAAAATATCTCTGTTTTCTTGATATGAAGTTCAAGACTCAAACCTGGACCACTCACCCTTATAATGTCTAACACCCTGGCCACCTCTTCTGAATCTCCAATAACTGTCCCATCATCAAGATACCAAGCATGAAGAAGAAGCTTGAAATTGTCTCAGATCTTATGTACTAACGGGTGCAATACGAGAGCAAAAAGAAGAGGTCCCAACGGGTCACCTTGTTGCACCCCAAGAAGAGGGGGCGGTGTCCTTATTAGTAAAACCACTAAAATCAAAGCTTGGAATCGTATCAGGAAGATAGTCTAGAGCACAAACATAATCATCATCCATATCACATATGCCACTCTCATGTAAGATATGGTCTTGTAGCACCCAAGATTGGGCCCTTGAGGCCACAAAAGCATAAGAGGAAGCCACTTTTGCTGAGTACAAACCCAAACCACCAAACCGAATGGGTAAAGAAGCGAGTCGCTATCGTAAGTCTCCAAAGAAAGGCCTTCCACAAACCACCATGTTTTCGATCGACCCACGCAACCCTTTATCAAAGTGCAAGGCCACTTCTTCCATGTGTATAGGTTGACAAGTCCTTAAACCAAAAAAAGAGTTTCGCAATACCCATACATGATCGAAGCAAAAGGAGCACACTCTGCGGGTCATGTAACTGTGGAAGAAGAATCATCAAATCAACAACATTCGCAGCTCTCCTCATAGCCAACCCACTAATAAAATCCGCATCTCTACTAACAGATCCCCCAAGAAGCTTCACACCCAATGACGGCATTAGAATATCAACAGGGAACAAACCCTCACGAAGCTTCATACCATTACACGAGGCCCAAAATATCTCTGTTTTCTTGATATTAATTTCAAGACTCAAACCTGGACCACTCACCCTTATAATGTCTAACACCCTGGCCACCTCTTCTGAATCTCCAATAACTGTCCCATCATCAAGATACCAAGCATGAAGAAGAAGCTTGCAATTGTCTCAGATCTTATGTACTAACGGGTGCAATACGAGAGCAAAAAGAAGAGGTCCCAACGGGTCACCTTGCTGCACCCCAAGAAGAGGGGGCGGTGTCCTTATTAGTAAAACCACTAAAATCAAAGCTTGGAATCGTATCAGGAAGATAGTCTAGAGCACAAACATAATCATCATCCATATCACATATTCCACTCTCCCGTAAGATATGGTCTTGTAACACCCAAGATTGGGCCCTTGAGGCCACAAAAGCATAAGAGGAAGCCACTTTTGCTGAGTACAAACCCAAACCACCAAATCGAATGGGTAAAGAAGCGAGTCGCTACCGTAAGTCTCCAAAGAAAGGCCTTCCATAAACCACCATGTTTTCGATCGACCCACATCAAAGTTCAAGGCCGCTTCTTCCATGTGTATAGGTTGACAAGTCCTTAAACCAAAAAAAGAGTTTCGCAATACCCATACATGATCAAGCAAAGGAGCTCACTCTGCGGGTCATGTAACTATGGAAGAAGAATCATCAAATCAACGACATTCGCACTCTTCTCATAGCCAACCCACTAATAAAATCCGTGATCTCTACTAATGATCCCCAAGAAGCTTCACACCCAATGACGGCATTAGAATATCAACAGGGAACAAACCCTCACGAAGCTTCATACCATTACACGAGGCCAAAAATATCTTTGTTTTCTTGATATTAAGTTCAAGACTCAAACCTGGACCACTCACCCTTATAATGTCTAACACCCTGGCCACCTCTTCTGAATCTCCAATAACTGTCCCACCATCAACATACCAAGCATGAAGAAGAAGCTTGAAATTGTCTCAGATCTTATGTACTAACGGGTGCAATACGAGAGCAAAAAGAAGAGGTCCCAACGGGTCACCTTGTTGCACCATAGTGGCAGACCAGATATGTGTGTCTCTAATATACAACTTCGTTGGCTGCCCGTATAAGAAATCCACCCATAAAGAAATAGAAGGACACCTCACCCTAACCTCGTGGGGTAATGCTGATCTATCCACAAGGTTAAATGCATTCGAGAAGTCCACAGTAAGCATAGCAAGAGAGCCATCATTGTGATATTCACTCAACACTCTATTGGCGCTATATAAAATAGCCTCAGCGCCAGCCGACACTCCGACTCCAAACTAGAAATCACTAAGGTACTTTGTGATTTCTTTTCCCACACCTTTCATGGCAACCTTAGAAACCAAACATCTCCAAATAGTGCCTATTGCAATAGACGGATCCCGTTATCTGGTTTAAGTAGTGGCGTGAGAGGAGCAGATGAAATAAACTCTGCTAAAATAGGCAGACACCTTCCCGCTAACCACAAATTAATGACTAAAGTGATTTCCTTTAAGAGATTTGCGGAGGTAGCAGACCCCTTTCCACATAAATCATCTAAAATATGTTGCGCCCTCAAACCGTCTCTTCCGCATGAAGTGCCTTTAGGGAACGATTTAATACAACCAAAGACACTATCAATCTCTGTTACAAGGGGAGGCTCAGAAAATGTGTTGCTCGGCATGGATGGGGGTTGCTTGTAAGGATGCTTAGCCTCCAAGGCTTTAACGGTATCATCACAATATGGAGCAACACGGAGGATGATAAACTTTCACTACTGTCGTAAAATGCCATTCGCAACCTTACGAAGAGACTGCCTGGTGTTGGTGTTACCCGCTTTCTCACTTCTGGAAAATTACCTCCGCCGTGACCCAAGGATCCCAACAGAGAATCGTCTAACATAATTTTAACTAACGTTGCAATACCATCATCTTTCCCCCATGTAGCCAGATACTTCAAGATAGAACTTTGTTGCAAGGATTTTCTATTCCCAGAGCACCGAGTAACAAAAGGTCAACCCAATATTGTAGTATCCCATATTTGGACATCCAATACATGATCATTCATCAAGGTACCAAAGGAACTTTAGGTCGGCGATCCAAAACTTGTGCATCCACTCAAGTTTTGAGAATTCAAAATATATAAAGTTTTCCAAGCTATTTTCGCTTTAACCTTTTTCATTTATCTTTGACACCACAGTAAGCCATCATAACAAATTGTAACACTGTATGCAAATAAACCACTGAGGGATTGCCTCGTGGCAAAATGCATTGTGATTATCACTCTAAGATGTGTGAGGTCTTAAGTTCAATTCCCAACAGGTGAAAACAAACCTAAAGTGGTCAACCCAATCTCTTGAAAAATGAGTGCTTTACTCGTTTTGAGTATGTATGGGGGTGAGTTCAAACCCCATGAATTAGTTGAACGCAATGGTTATCAAAAAACACCATATGCAAATACCCTCCTCAGCCTCAACCATAGATTAAGTAACGAGGAATTCATAAGTAATACATCGCCTTACGATGGGACAATGCATTTTGTAAACGACGTGTTGTATAGACAAACATATCTTGTAAAAGCTCAGCAGTTACGCGTACTTGGGCGTTGTAGTTGGGTAAACATTGTCAAGGGTTAGCCAGTAGTATGACTATTACATATGCGGTTGGTCATAGTTTAGGTTGTGTAATTAAGTACATTTGTGTTTAGGTCCCAAATGTATTGGGCCAATTCATCCTATGCTTGATGCTTTACAGACTTCAAGATGTGAATTGCACCAAGCCTCAAAGCTTCATACTTCATAGGGGGAATAATCATGTAGTCAAAATATAAGTTCATGTAAAGTGTGCAAGAGAACTTCAAGCTCAAGCTCAATTTCATATACAAATAACTAAGATGTCGAATTATCTTTATGTAAAGTAGGTTTCTGTCCAAAATAGGGCAATAGCAAGTTTCGGGTTCAAGTCCTAAAAAAGATCTAAGTTGATAAAAGGTGCAATTTTTATCAGTCCAAATTCAGTTTTCAAGTTGATATATTTATCAGGAGTTGATTGGCACACTCTAATGTACAAACCGACAAAGCAGCATCAAACAAATGTACAACTGTTTATAACTCATAAAAGAGTGTGCAAATAAAAAAGAAAAATGTTCAAATCATTAGTCATATTTATCATATACTCTATATTTTTACCAATGGAATCTTTTTTACAAACAAAAAGTGCACATTAACCAACAAGTTCAATTTTGTTCGACCTTAACTGAAGGCTTTATTCGGTTTGAGTTTGTATGATGATAGGTTCAAACCCGTATAATGATGAGTTTAAACTCCGTGAATTAATCGGTTAAAAGATCAGAAATCGTGGTAAAAAAAAAGAAAAAAAAACTTTAATTTTGTCTATGTGTATGACAATTGATTTGCGCATGGGTCATGCTATTGAGGCACCCCATAGGGGATGTTTTGTACTATCCAATCATTGGGTTGGGGTGCTTGGAGGTGATGGGGGTGCTGTGGCAGTGGAGGTGATAGGAAGGGTATGTTTTTTCTCGATTTTCGTGCCAAATTTTTGTTATAAGTATTTTTACTAGTAGTTTTTACAAGTTTTTACAAGTTTTTCAAGTTTTTACTTTTTCGCTTTTGTTTTACAAGTTTTTATAACTTTCGCTTTTACAAGTTTTTATAACTTTCGGTTTTTTATACTGATTCGGTTTATAACTTTTTAAAAACGTAGTCGAAAATTTTTTGAGGCTCAGATTCAAGGTTGCAAAGTGAGTTTTATCTCACTTTACCGTCCATTCGGTTTCGGTTATCATCATCGCCTCGCAAAATTTTAAGGCTCAAAAATCATCATCGCCTCGGAAAATTTTAAGGCTCAAATTCGAAGGTTGCAAAGTGAGATAAAAATCTCACTTTACCGTCCATTCGATTTCGGTTATCATCATCGCCTCACAAGTCACAACAGGTCTCAAAGGGTCATGTCTAACAAAGCACCCCAATCAGCACCAACACGTTTTCAATGTGAAAGTGGTAAGTAGAATTCCCAAACTGCAAAAGTTCACAAGAAAGTAAACAAGTGCAAACTGCAAAAGTTCACAAGAAAGTAAACAAGTGCAGGCATTTCAGGCTTATAATGCCACAAGAAAGCAACAACAGCAACAAGCAACAACACAAACTAGCAAGAAAGCAACAACACCAACTAGCAAATTCCACCAACCACAACAAGCAACAACACCAACAGCACCAACAAGAAAGCAGACAACACAAGTGTCACAGTCCACCACAACAAGCAACAACACCACAAGCAACAACACAAACAAGCAACAACAACAACAACAAGCAACAACACCACAAACAACCATGTCTAGTTCACCATTTCACACACAAGAGGTAAGGCTCAGATTATTAGCTATTTATATCATGTTGGCTGCAAATTAGAATGTTGCAAAGTGAGATAGAAACTCACTTTACCGTCCATTCAGTTTTGCCATGCCAAAACTCTTAAGCTTTTTTTTTTTAAAAAAAACATCATTGCCTTATTTTTTTTAAATCTGCTTATTTCATTGAAAGTTGCAAAGTTAGATAAAACTGCTTATTTTATAAAAAGCATCACTTTACCAGCCAGTAATGAAACTGCATAATCAAACAGAGGGGTGACTCATTAGAGTATCACCTGCAAAACATCACCACAAAAAATAAGTCATTACCACAGAAACATCACCACCAGATGAGATACCAACCCAAACAAGTTTTTAGATCTAACAAGTTTTCACCTCAAGTTTTTAAACAGAAAAACATCTTTTTTTCAAGATCTAAAAACTTGTTAGATCTAAAAAAACTAAGCAACGAAAACCAGAACATCACCACAGATGATATACCAACCCAAACAAGTTTTTAGATCTAACAAGTTTTTAGATCAAACAAGTTTTCACCTCAAGTTTTTAAACAGAAATCATCCTTTTTTCAAGATCTAAAAACTTGTTAGATCTAAAAAACTAAGCAACGAAAACCACAACATCACCACAGATGAGATACCAACCCAAACAAGTTTTTAGATCTTGAAAGTTTTTAGATCAAACAATTTTTTACCTCAAGTTTTTAAACAGAAATCATCCTTTTTTCAAGATCTAAAAACTTGTTAGATCTAAAAAAAACTAAGCAACGAAAACCACCACATCACCACAGATGATATACCAACCCAAACAAGTTTTTAGATCTTGAAAGTTTTTAGATCAAACAAGTTTTTACCTCATTTTTTTAAACAGAAATCATCTCTTTTTCAAGATCTAAAAACTTGTCAGATCTAAAAAACTAAGCAACGAAAACCACCACATCACCACAGATGATATACCAACCCAAACAAGTTTTTAGATCTTGAAATTTTTTAGATCAAACAAGTTTTTACCTCAATTTTTTAAACAGAAATCATCTCTTTTTCAAGATCTAAAAACTTGTCAGATCTAAAAAACTAAGCAACGAAAACCACAACATCACCACAGATTCACCACAACATCACCACCAAGTAACCAACGATCTAACAAGATTATTACTTGTTAGATCTAAAAAGTTTTTAGATCTAGATCTAAAAAACTAATCGTAACAATCAACTCAGAGAGAGAGAGAAACGAGAGGATAGAGAGAGAGAGAGAGACCGTGTGATATGAGAGGTGAGAGAGAGAGTCAGAGTACTAATAACAAAACCACAAAGCAAAACCATGTGCGCACACAGATAACGCGTACACCTCACACACCACAAAAAACAAACACTTAAACCTCACCGACACCACACACTTTATAACTTTTTTTTTAAAATAAAAGTATTATAAGTTTTTAAAAGTTGTATTAGTTTTAAAATAAAAGTAATAAAAGTTGTATAAAATTTAAAATAAAAGTATTAAAATTTTGTATTAGTTTTTTAAAATAAAAGTTGTATTGGTTTTAAAATAAAAGTAATAAAAGTTGTATTAAATTAAAATAAAAGTATTATAAGTTTTTTAAAATAAAAGTTGTATTAGTTTTAAAAGTATTATAAGTTTTTTAAAAGTATTATAACAAGTTTTTTAAAAGTTGTATTAAAAGTTCTACAAAAGTTGTATTAAAAGTTGTATTTTTTAAGTTTTATAAAAGTTTTACAAAAGTTTTATTAAAAGTTGTATTTTTTAAAAGTTTTATTAAAAGTTGTATTTATTATTTTTTAGGTGTTCCGTGATGAAGTTGTTTTAACTAATTGGGTGCAATCTACTGCTCAATCGAACGGTTTTCTTATTGTTAAAGGAAGAACTAAAATGATAGGGCTATAAGTACTCAATCGAATTTAAGTGTTCTAGACATGGGACGTCTGCGACGAATGTTTAGAAGATGAACTTCAACGGCAGATGGTACCGCTAAAACTAATTGCCCATTCAGACATCTTGTGAAATCTATAAAAGGTCGAACTGGTACCGCTAAAACTAATGGTTGGATCTTGAGGTCAAGTGTTCGAGGCATAATCATGATTTTGTAGACTCGTTCCATGGTTTTTCACATGCCATGCGATTAAAAAAATGAGTTAGTTTTGGTGGAGCAATTGACAAAACATCAAGTAGCACCACGAATTATACTTTCTTCACTAAAAGAGAGCGATCCGAATAACGTGTCTAACATTAAAACGATATATAATGCATAAAACAAGATACATGGCACCATTTGTGGTCATATGACTCCGATACAACTCTTTTTAGCACATTTGAGGCGTCAAGGTTATACATATTACCCCAGGGTAAATGACCACACTAATGAGCTTGAAGAAATATTTTTTGTTCACCCGACGTCATATGCCCTGTGGACAACATTCCTAAATCATGCTGATGGACTCCACATACAACATCACGTTGTTTAAACTGCCATTCTTTACAATTGTTGGAGTTACTTCAACAAACAGAACATTCTCAATGGCGTTTAGCTTTTTGAACTGTGAAAAAGAGCCAAATTTCAAATGGGTGTTGGAATGTGTTAAGATGGTGATACAAGAACAATATTACCCGCGGGTTATCGTCACCGACAGAGATTTATACTAGTCACTTTTTTCGAATACAGGATCGCCTATTCCGCTTAATGTCGTTGATAATTTTGGAGAACACTAAGTGTTCCCTGCCTAGAGTCGACATACCATACCGAAGAGCCTCAATATCTTTCTTGTCAAGATGACGAGAAAAATTCCAAAATATTTTTACCAAAGCATCGCTGCTTGTCAAGAAAATATGTTAAACATGATCGAGGTATATACGCTCCGAACTGTGTCAACCCGTCAACCCATCATAAAGAAAGTACTCGTGGACGTCCGAGCGCAAAGGACAAAAGTCCAAGGCTAAACAAAATATCCCAGATTTGAACAAAAACCCCCTGTGGCACCTCGAAGCTATACAAAACCTAAAAAGTCCGAGACTTAAATGAAGAAACTGCGAGACATAGTTCATACGTGGAGAGCCTTCTAACGCCCCGCACTTGAACGAAGAACCTAGCGAGGCGATTTAAGACACGAGTTGTACATTCCATGACGATAGCGAATAATTTATGGCTCGAATTCCACCTCTTTCCGATGGTGGATCCTAGGGATTGTTAACGTGGAAGGTGATGGAAATTGCGGCTATCGAGCTCTTGGCGTGGGTCTTGGTCATCCCGACAGATATGGCCCGGACTTGAACTCTTGTCGGGAAGAGGTAGACAATCACCGGAACTTTACGTGAAATGTGGGGACTTGGTTTACATATTTCGAACTCATTTGAATTGGTTTGAATCGGGATATGCACCCACGATTCTTGGATGATTATGCGGAACACGGAGCGGCTATTGCTACGCTCTTAACCGTCCCAATTGTATGCATATCCAATAGAGCATCTACTACGTGTCTTCTCGCTTAGGTCGTCCAGAGACAAAGACAACTATTGTCCCCGTTGTGATTCTTCGTGTGGGGGAAGACCATGCTGCTCACTACGTTCATGCGGTTATGGATGAAAACTCACCACTCCCGCATACTCACCCACAATAACTTGTTTGTTAAGAATACACTTCTTATAATTGTTTCACCAAAAGTTGTGGTCAGAAGTAAAAGCCCAAAAGTTGTGGTCAGAAGTATTATGCATGTCCTTTATCAAAGGTAAATAATTAAACGTTTGCTAATTTACGTAAATATATCAATAACTTGTTTGTTAAGAATACATTTCTTATAATTGTTTCACCATGTATGTACCATAGGGGATCAAGACTATGGGTGTCGATACTTTATGTGGAAGGATGTATTTCAACAAAAGATTTGGTCAGCTCTTCTTCAACGCAGTCTCTTAACCGTGAAACTAAAGATAACACGATCAACACGCTATTGTCTCAAAACAATTTGTTGAAGCGAGAATAAAGACGTTTGAGCATCACTGGAATTGGCAAGAAATCCAATTGATCACGCACGTCGGTCAGTGGAATACTCTATGAACTTATAATTGACATTAATAATCTTCGTGTGGAGAGATTTCGTTGTAGTAGTAGTAGCGTTTGTTGTTGTCTTGTTTAATGTTTTAATGTTTAATGTTTTATCATATTGTTTAATTAAATGGAAACAAATACACAATTAAAAAACATAACGTAAAATAAATACTCTACATATAAAAACACTACACAAATAAATACACTATATCATATAAAAATACTACACAAATTAAATATATTACACAAATTAAACACTACACAATTAAATTTAAAAAAAAAAAAAAAAAAAAATACAAGTATTGCTGTCAGACGGACGGGGCTCACCCTATATGAGGTGCTTGGCTAGATTTCATGTAGTGCTCGGGTAGATTGTGCGGTTGTGCCTTTGCGCATACACCAACTTATATTTTCTTGTTTTTGGGTGCAGGTCATACCAACTTATAATTTTTGTTTATTCCCTTTAGTTACGTGAACAGTCCCCAAAGCAGATATGTCCGAAGTGTCGGCTAACGGTAACACCCTTTTGTTAAGAGTTTTCATGAAGAGTG